>CAUYSK010089088.1:0-14127 GCA_963575035.1 Avahi laniger
AAAGTTGAAGCCAAAAGTGGACAGAGATAGCCTAGTTCCTGTTTGCCCAGCTCTTCTTTCCTGTGGACTAGTGTCCTCCTAACTGGGAGCCAACAAAGGGTCTTCCTCTCATCCCTTCCTCTCTTGTACCTTTTAAGGCAGAAGTGGGTGATTGAGAAAAAATGGAAAAGTTTTTTTTTTTTGAGACAGAGTCTCACTCTGTTGCTGGGACTAGAGTGCCGTAGCGTCAGCCTAGCTCACAGCAACCTCAAACTCCTGGGCTCAAGCGATCCTACTGCCTCAGTCTCCCGAATAGCTGGTACTACAGGCATGAGCCACCACACCTGGCTAATATTTTCTATTTTTAGTTGCCTGGCTAATTTTTCTCTATTTTTAATAGAGATAGGGTCTCGCTCTTGCTCAGACTAGTCTTGAACTCCTGAGCTCAAACAATCCTCCCGCCTCAGTCTCCCAGAGTGCTGTTGAGCCACCACACCTGGCCTGAAAAATTAATAAATTATATCCGTTAGTATAGTAGCTCAATTTGGCTTTCAAGTTGTAATAGATTGTGGCTGGTATTTGGGGAGGTATTTTGAAAAAATATGCAAATAGATTTTGATCCATCACTCTTCTTCTGTTGGCCACGGCCTGTGGTTAAATTATGGCATAAGAGGGCATAGTGTGATATTGCGTCTGCTGGGAGTAAGACCATCATCAGAGGGTACATCCGTACTTCGCGATGAGTGTCACCGTGTCCACACTCTCTTTAGTGAAGATTTGGAGAGAGACTGTGGATGGAATGCTTTGGGCGTGGTTGATGTTTGCCACTGATAATGATGATAATGTACAGTCATTTATCTGGGAGACGAAGTGTCATCTTGTATCATGGAGCCCTGACAACCTACGGTGATACAAAACGAAAGAGGATATGTAGTATCGTCTCTGGGTGACACTGCGGCGGTGAGGACCACGAAGCATCACAAGACAAGTGCCCTTTATAGATGCTTTCCAAAGGAAAGGAGAAAGAGGAAGTCAGACTGTGATTTCAGAGCATAGGTCAGGCTTGAACTTTATGATATTTAGAGAGCTCCAGCTGGGACAGATCACAGGCCATCCCGTGGAGTGTTCTGTCTCTGACATTCACGCTAAGAGGACTGGTGGAGAACAGGTTCGTGGCTTGCACGAGGCTACTTCAAAAGTTCAGGGGTAGTCACCACGCAGATCTCGCCTGTCCTCGACTCACTATGAAGCTGTCTTCCCTGTGTGTTGCTACACTTATATTTGGCAGAGTTATTTTTTCTGTCTCTGCCATCCTGTGTGATAATGAGCTACAAAGCCGGGGGTGCTGAGGAGAGCCCAGTGCCGTAGGGGGGGCTGGAGTTGATGAAGGTTGGGGTGGAGATAATCTGTACAGCCCTGCACCCTGATGGACCCACGAAGGAGCTGATGTGGGCCACTTACTGCGCTTCCTTGATTCCAAAATTCTCTCTGTTGTATGATGGATTTAAGAACATGTTTTTAGGACAAAAAGGAAACATTTCTGCATTAAATGTAGAAGCATTGAAATGAGAAAACTGTGTGTGTCTGTTAGAAACAAAGAAAAATTATACTTTCCCCATTGGCACTACGGTACTTGATCTGATCTAATCACTTTTGTGGGTTTGATGTAAAGTTTGTTTACAGATGTCTGTCATATTTACACTTTCATTATTTAGTAAAGCTTTCTAAGTCCCAAATGTGTGCCAAGTTTTGGGCCTTCCATTGGCCATCCCAAGATTGACGCGGAACTTTTGCCAGAGGATCATCTTGAGCAAAGACATGGAAATAGGAATCCACAAAGCCTTTTTGGGGACTAGTGGAGTAAATAGTGATCTAGAAGGGAGAATAACACAGCAGGAGGCTGAGAGATAATGTTAGAAAGTAGGTAGGGAACAGATTGTGAATGGCCTTGAATGTCAAACTATAATGGCTTGAACTTTATCCTTTTAGCAGAAAAGAGCCATTGGAACATTTTAAGCAAAGAGAATGACATATGCAGAATATGTCTAAAGAAAAGCACATTTCTCCTGATGATGGGTAGAATACGATTCGCCTTGGAAGATGAGTCTCAGAGGCAGGCTTCCTTCTTTCATTGCAGTGAAATTCCCGTTACGTTAACTCAACTAAGGCTTAAACGCATTTTTGGGTTTGTCCTTACTTTCCCTCTTGGTCACCAGTCCTGTCTGTGTGGTTCCAGAGAGGAGTAAACAAGGCAGAATGAGGCTGTCTCACCGGGCTGTGGAAGAAGTCTCATCCGGGTGAGAATGGGGGATCACTGAGATTTTTGGACAATGGTGGAACCGAGCAAAGTTGCTAAAATCTTGTAGCTTGAAAGTGTGTAGGGAGGAGGAAGGCAACTGTGAGAGTTAAATAGAAAAAAAAGAAACACAACAGAAAACCCCCACTTGTTTTCTGTGAATAAGTTTGCCGTGAATAAAATGGGGAACGTGAGTCACATGAGGACTGGATTCTCTCAGCTATGGACTTGGTTACGTTGCTACACAGAGAAGAGGAAGTTTGGAGAAGCTCTCAGTGACATAAGGGAAAGTTTTATGTAGGGCAAGACTAAAAACAGATTCATTACCTAAAAAAGGTTCCTCCATTTAAAGCTATTTCCATAATTCTTTCCTGGCTTCCCCTGGAATAACTCTAGATTTTCTATCAGCGGTCCTTAGCTAAAACCAGATCTGGACAAAAATACTTTCCTAAGATTCCTTTACACCCGTAAGCGTGTTTTTGTTTTTTGTTTGGTTTTGTTTTGCACTGGGGTGTATTTGGGTAAAATTCCTGCGTGTGCCATGTGTAACTGGTACAGACTCGGGAGCCCAGGGCTTGTTAATATCACTTGACGTTTTCTTGGAGCACCGACTAGTCTACTGCATGCTGCTGTCCCAATTCTCCAAAGAGAGCATAGATTTCAAAAGAGCTGATAGTTGTCTAGGATTATGGGTCCAGATGGGAAAAACCTTTCTGAAGAGAAGGATACTGGTTGCCATAAATAGTTCGTAATCACATTGGACCAGACTGTCTGGGTCAGTTCTAGAGAACAAAGGTTCTGAATCAAATCAGGCCCTGAGGTCTCATTCCCTGAGGAGTGGGAAGCGTGTGAGCCCAGGGGACAAAGCAGGGCTGGCCTAGACATGGGAGCTCTGTGCAGATAGCCCCTTGTGTGCACCCTTATTTATTCAGTAGTGCTGGGTGTCCCTATCAGTTAGGAGTCTTTCAGTTATGAGGGATTGTAAAACCAATCAAAACTAGCTTAAGGAAAAGGAAATATATTGGCTTATATAGAATTGAAATGGGAAAAAATTGAAAAATCAAAATATAGTTCACATTTTAGATATAGCTGGTGCCCCCCAAAAATATGTTGAAGTTCTAACCCCTGGTACTTGTGACTGTGACTTTTTTGGGGAGTAGGGTCTTTGTAGAGATAATCAAATTAAGGTGATGTCATATCTGACTAGGGTGGGCCCTAATTCAAAATGACTGATGTCCTTACAAGAAGAGAAGACAAACAAGGAGACAAACGGAAAGACACAGGGAAACAGGAAGTGTTCACCATATGAAGGTAGGCACTGGAGTGATGTGTCTACAAGGCAAGGAATGCCAAGAATTGCCAGCAACATCAGAATCAAAGAGAAAGGCATGGAACAGATACTTCCCTAGAGTTTTCAGAGAGAATATGGCACTGCCAACCCCTTGATTTTGGACTTCTGGCCTCCTGAACTCTGAGAGAATACATTCCTGTTTTAAGCTACCCAGTTTGTGTTGCTTTTTAACAGCCTCTCTAGTAAATGAATACAGCTGGACTTAGAGGTTCTCAAATGTCCCCAGGGCTCGGTGACTTTTCATCTCCCAACTCTTCCTTCCTTTATATTGGTTTCGTTTCTAGACTCCCTGTAGCAGTGAGATAGTAGCCGATAACTGCAGACCTGTACAGGTTGGGTATTCCTTTCTCAAAATGCTTGCAGCCAGAAGTGGTTCAGACTTTTGGATTAGGGATGCTCAACCTATATATCCTTCCAGAAGCAAGTGCAAAGGAAGAGATTGTGCCTCTCTTCCAATATCTCAACAGATGTCTGATTATTCTTAAGTGGCTTTGATTGATTGGATCATGTGCCCATCAGAACCAGTCTCGTGGTCCTGGAATGTCTGGCCAGAGTTAGGTGTGCCCCCTTTACAACCAGGTGTGGAGCCCTGAAAACGGCCTGAGGTCAAAGCCAGAAATGGTGCCCCTTCCAGGGCCAGCAGGACCCTCACGATGCTAATGGCAGAAGGATGGTGACATGAACAACAAATGGTCCAACATTGCCTTTGGATCCCAGTTCCAAAGGGATTTTGCTGCATTATTATGATAGTGCTTTAGAAAGTTCAGAATGTTGTTGATATTTTAGAGACATCGCGGGTGGAAAAGTAATTTCTCCCTAGAGTAGGGATTGGGACTTCTAGGACAACTTCACCAGAGAGGAGACGGGAATTATCAGTGGTAAGGAAATGTCAGAATAGGTGGATGGAGTGGAAAGCTATCACATATAACAACAGTTTCTATTACCAGCATTACCAATTATAAAGCATTTTTCTAATAACCCCATGGGCAAGTAAGGTAGCGCAGATGAGGAAATGAGACTCAGGTGAAGTGATTTATCAAAGATGACCCAGCTAACTAACGTACAAGCTGGGACTTGACTTCAGGCCTTTGAATTCCAAAGCCAGTGCTCTTGCAGCTTTTTTACTGTTTCCAAAATTCAGTGATTCACTCAGCAAACACTCTTTGAATACTTCCAGTGTGCAGGGAACGATTTAGTATTCTGAATGACACCTTACTTGAGAGCAGTAACATTTTTAGAGCCTTCTGTGTGATCAGTACTGTGCTTGGGGTCCATGTACATTGTACACATCTTCACACCAGCTCTCTGAGATGTAATCGCCTCCAGATTCCAGTGGAGCAAACCAAGCCTCAGAGTTTTCAGTGAGTTGGCCGAGAGCAGCGCTAGCCGTGGGAGGGCTGGGGTTTGGTTCCAGCTCTGTCCAATGCCAAAGCCTGTGCTCTCAATTATGCTGCCTCTGCTATACTCATAACTCTGTTAACAGCCATAAATCCAGCTCTGTCTGTTAGACCTAGTAAATTTCAAAGTGGAAAATCATTTTTCTAATAAAACTACACTTAGAAAAAAACGATGTTAATGCTCATACATTCTACCCTCATTATGACATCAACCTCCGAGCCAAACTATTTTGCACGTTATAAAGAGCTGTTTTTATGATGAATGGGGATTATATTGGCACTTTAATTGAGTTAGAAACCAAGGTACATGAATGCTAGTGCACAAGAAATGCAGTAAAAAAATAAGCTGTTCAATGTGGTTGGAATACATCAGATTAATGTAATACCACCTTTAAATCCTTAAAGTCTTCCTTGAAATATGTTTCATGAAATTGTTAGATGAATTTTTTTATATACACATATATGTACACACATTTTTCTCCCCTCAAAAAAAATCATTTTTTTTCTTTTTTGTTAGGTGCCTATCACATTCTTAACAGATCTAATTTATGATAAATTTGGGTTTCAAGTTTGTGATCAAAGCCCTTTCTTTGCTATGGGAATGGAACTATTGCCCTCTTAGGTTCAAATATGCTTGTCTAGGAGGTTGGCATGTATTTGGATAAAATTATGTAAACTTTTTTTAAAAAACTATTTCCACAATAGGATTTTTGAAATATTGGTTCAATTCCAGCCATATTTAATTATTTATTTTATTTCCTTTGTTCCAGTTCAAATTTGTCCATCATTTAAAAAAGAGAAAAACGACTTCATTCACTTGCCCTTAAAATTAGTACTTGTATTTGCTCGATTTAGCTTTCAGCAAATTAAAGAGAGTTTATTTTAATTTAAGGCTTGTGGTTTCCTTAAGGTCAAATCTCCATTTGAGAGAAAGAATATGGTATTTAAATTATTTAGTGAAATTGGAGGCTTTGAGACAAGTCAGAGTCCCTAGGCTTTCTGAAAATGAAATGTCCCACATTTGCATTTTTCAACTCAAAAAGATAGAGTTGTCGACATAAAAGTTAATGCACAAAGTGTGAATTTTAAAAGACATTATTGGGATGAGTGTTTTGAGGAACTAATTTGCTGAAATTGTGTTGTGCTTTAGCGCACTGTACTACAATATTAGCGTTGTGAAGTGTGCATTAAATAGTTCCCGTCAATTACGGCTGGCTGTGAATGAATCCAAGGGTTCCTTTTGTTATAAATTACTATTTCCTAAAACGCTTTTGCAGAGAGGCAATGGAACACTTTTAGATTTGGAATGTTTAAAGAGCTATTCTTGCCAGTGGTTGATTTTGAGCCAGCTCCAGTGTGTATAAGAACTCATAAAACAAAGCAAAGTAAGGATGGCCCATTTGCTGTTACTCTGTTTTCCTCCCACTGAAATTTCTCCTTCAGTTCTTAGTGGTGCCTCTGCCTCAGCTGACTCATCTGATAAGGTTGGGTGATAGCTGCTTGGCCACGTGGCTGACAATGATTTGAGCTTTTGCACACGAAGTCCCTTGATCCTTTTAGCGTCCCACTCCCATTGTGAGCACGCGACATAACACAAAAACTACAGCTACGTTTGCAACTCTGGGCAAATCCCAGATTCCTCAGATGGGATCACACAAGAAAGTTTACCTTAAAATGGCAAAAGGAAGAGGAAACGGGGATTGTGTATATCTAGAACTTGAAGCTTAGAGGGAGGGTTATGAATTGTATGAATTTACAGAAGATTCTTTTTGCCATAGTTAGTTACCAGGCAAAGTGCTGTTCATTAGTTTGGCAAGAGTTCCCAGGTTGTGCCAGCAGTTCTCTGGGTCATTTAGGAGAAGGGGTCTTTGGAAGATGACCTGGTGAGAACTGAGATATTTTGCTATGATCCCACCGATGGATGGCATTTGTTTCAGCAAATCAGAATTCTGCAGGTTGCTTTGGGGTTCTTTGTTTTGCATTTCCCCTCATTTCTTCTTTCTCTCCCTACAGGCTCCCTGCCTTTGTTTTGCCATTTAAAAATAACTAGAGGCCCATGGAAATATGACCATCAAATTAACTACATTTTGTTTTTGCTGCTGATTTTTTTAAACGAATTCTCCTCTGCAAATAGGCAGAAGGAGCTGCCAGCCAGTTCGCCAGCACCTCCTTGCTTCAACAATTCCCAGCAGCTAGCGTGATAATGGGGCCATCTTTATGTAAATGCGCACAATCGGTTGTATTTCCACCAGCTCCAGAGGGGTTCGCAGTTTTGATCTTGACTTTCAGATGGGCCTTTCTGAGGAGGGGCGGGGGTCGCTGGATTGGAGAGAAGCTTCCCAGAGGCAGGTAATCTCAGACCGGTTGTTGCAGCCACGTTTGCCTCTGGAGGTTAAATTGGAAAAGAGAAGTAGGGTGGGCTGTCGGCACGGGGACTGCAGAGACTGGCCTGAGCTAATTATTTCAAAGTGGCGTTTCGGGGAACCCTTGGCACCAATTGGCCCTGGATGGCCCTGGGCATCTGGCCTGTTGAAAGCTCTGCCTGGTAGGAGGAAGGGCCGCTGCCAGGCAGCAGAGGGGAGGGGAGGGGGGCTGTGAGCCCAGGATGAAGCCGCAGTTTGTGGTTTACTTAGGCTTGAAAAGGGAAAAATTGTGCTAAATTAGATGTGTTCTAGAATCAGTTGGATACCTTTAGTTTCCTCTAAGTTTCCTTAGCCACACTTACATTTTTTGCTTTATTTTTGAATACCCGAAGGCTCCAGTCTTTTAGCTTCCTCCTGTAGATTCTTGATTATTTAGGAAGGAACCTTTCAACCTAAGGACTGTCAAGTAATGGGATTTATGTATATAGACTCGGCCCGAGAAGAGCCATTAGTCTCAGCCCAGTGCTAGGAGGGTGCTGAGCAGGTTTTCTTGCAGGAGCGATAAATCTGCCACCAGATGTCTCTGTAGCCCACTGTACAGGAATGCTAACACGCACCGAAGGCTGAGCCTGAGCTGTCGGGTGACCTTGCGGTGCATTCCCCAACTTAATAAATGAAGCCGAAACAACTGAGAGTGTGTGTGTGTGTGTGTGTATGTGAGTGTGCAAGCGTGCATGGATGTATTTTCTTGCCTGAGCTGCTTCATAGGGTGTTCCCCCCAATTCCTTGGTTATCTGTTTTCCATCACTGAGTCGTTTAATAAAAATCAGAGCAGAGTTGTAGGGTGCTCCCGGAACAGGAGATTAAACATTGGCAGGTGCAGGCAAAGACAGTGGCAGTGAGGCCTGCTAATCTCTGTCTCTTTCCCTAAGGTGGCTCTTGGGTGCAGTTATAATGCTCGGAACAGATAAGGAATGTCACTTAATCCTGGGCTCCCTGCTGATCCCCAGCCGACCAGCAAAGGCAGCTCAGCTGCTACTACGGGACCCTGACGTTGAACCCTGAAGGGCTGCCTGTGAGCACCAAAAACAGGGATTTGCTTTACTGTTTGTGTAAATCCATTTTGGAAGCTTTAAAACATTTCAGTGGAGGAGCAATTGGTGAGTTAATTAGGCAAATTAAAAATATGTCCCGGAAAGAGAGAGCGAATGGTGAATGTGATATGTGCGTCATCTTTGAAGTGGGAGGTGCTGAAAACACCACATCAGTTTAATCAAAAAGATAATTCAGGGAAAGGAAGTGGCTAGGTTAACTGTTTGACTACATGGGGCATCTCCCCCCATCGGGGGGATGCCCTTCGTGCGTGGTTTGACATGACTACCAAACGATCTGACGCATCACATCTCCGCAAGGCACTCTTCACAGCTGTCTTCCTGCCCTTGTAGAGAGAAAAACTGGCACATTTGGTTACGTCGGGCGTGACCACACAAATACACAGACTTTGAAGAACAAGGTGGAAGTTTACAGGAGGCATTGCTCATCTGCATCTCTGGTCTTAGTTGAGTTGTCTCACAGTGATCTTAAGAGACTTAGGAACTTTTATGAAAAAAAGCCTAGGGTACAAGAATAAGGATCTGCCAATGGGTGAGTTGGTGTCTGAAGAAAACGAGAACATTTAATAGAGTACGATCAATAACAAAATATAATCCAGTGTGACTCATACTCAATACATTGTCAACAGCAACACTCTGTCCTGTATACAGGGTGGAAGTTGGGATACTTAAGACAGAATCATAAGATGCGGTCCTGCTCTTATTCCAAAGAAGATACAGCCTTAAGGAATTTCCGTAGATCCTCTCCAGCCCCTGCAAAGGTCACACATACGAAAACAGCACACTCTCTTGCTTTAGAAACATTAGCTCAGGATGGATTTTATGGAAACAAGATGGAAACCACTGGTGTAGAGTCCCAGTGCTTGCGGTGGAGTGTGATGCTCTGTGGTTCCTTCACAGCTTACAGAGGGCGGCGCAGAGAGGATGGGGGCGCCCCAGGAAGATCCGCGCCTCGGGGAACAGCACCATCTTCAGAAGGGGCCAAATGGCTCTGCCGACGCTCCCAGCGAAAGGCCCTATTCCCTGAAGATCCAAAACACGACCAGCTGCAACTCAGGGACATACAGGTGCACTCTGTGGGACCCGGAAGGACAGAGAAACCTAAGCGGCACAGTGATCTTGAGAGTGACAGGTGAGGTGACCTGCTGCACTTGTTTTCCTCTTGCAAAATGCGTGTGCACTTAATATCGGGCCTATTACCAACGCTCTCTTTTGGAGCCTACCTCTACAGCTGTGGATCACCTCTGTGGCTAGAAGCTGAATTCCATTGCAAGAATGTCATAACTTTTCTTTCTGTGGCTTAAGCTGTTCCTTTTGTTTGACTTCTGCCTAACGCTTGTTCGGGGCTGAGGCTGGAAATGAGAAAGGGCTGTCGTAGAGCCCTCCATTTTGTACAGTAGCTGCTTTCTGCTTCTGTCAGGTACCTGAAAGGAATCAGACTCAAGATAATATTCGTACACTCACAAGAGCACACTCTATGGGGGGCAGTGTGTGCGTTTTGCTCAGTGTGACACACGCACCCTCAGGCCCTCCTCCACCTCCAGCCCTCTGCCCTGGTTTCTTTGACTTCCTGGCACTTGGTACAACTCACGTGCTGTGTATGGATTGGATTGCTGTCTGTCTGCCCTAAGAGAGTGATAAATTCTCTCTGTTGTGTTCTCTGCCGTATTCTGGCACACAGTGGGCCTTCAATAAATATTATTCGTATAAATGACAAATGAGAGGAATCTCGTGGGGGATCATAGAGAGGGGAGGTGTGTCCTGCGGGGAGCACAGCGACATGGACAGAAAATAGCTGTTATTCTCTCCTTTCCCTCTTTGAAGACAGTGTTGCTTCCAAGTTAAGAGGTCAGATTCTGGAGTCATGTAGATCTAGTTCAAATATTAACTCTGCCACTTGTTGGCGTGTTACTTTGGCCAAATCACTGATTGACTCTATGCCTCAGTTCTCTCATCTCTAAAAGGGGGATGATAACGTGGGCAGCATAGGCTTGTTGTGAAGGTTAAACAATAAATTGCACTAAAATGCTGAGTGCAGTGCCTGGGGCAGACTGAATGCTCAATCAGTATATGGGACCATTAAGTCAATGGCTCTCAACCTCTTTTCTTGAGTTACAGACCCTCGTGAGAATCCATCCCTAGACTATTGCATGAAATGTCGTATCCAATTTTAGGGTTGACATCTCTCTGGAGATGCAGCCATATAGGCTCCAAGGCAGGAACCCCCTCTGATAATCTGCACTCCACCTGCTCCTGCCTGGGCCTTCATGCAGACCCTGTTAGCAAGAGCAGTGCATGTAGCCAATGTCAAACTTGCTTCCCCAAGCAGCACACTGGATGTCCCACCTGCACAGGGAGAGACCCTCATGTCCATGTCTCTTCCTGGGCTGAAAGCCTCACTCCTTCCACTCTCCTTGAGTGCTGCAGCCTCAGCCTTTAACAAGCCCTGAGGGAGTGTTCTCTCTACTACTTATACTGCCGCCTTGGTGGGAGAGCTTGAACGAGTCTACAGAAACATGGCGACTTACTCAGCAATAGCAGGTCAGTTCGCCTACTTCATTTCATCAGCCCCGAATCCTCCTGCAGTGAGGACACATTAAGATAATTTGTGGAGTAGCCAATGCGGGTTGATCTGATACGAGGACAAAATACAAGCCAGGGAAGGCCCAGCATCTGACATGGAGGCAGACGGGCCGCAGGCTAAGTCTGGACCGGACACCTGGCTCTGCCACCTGCCATGGTCTCTTAGCCTCTTTGAGCCTCGGCTCCTTCGTCTGCAAACTGGGACTACTGATGCCTGCTCTGAAGATTTGGGGAGAGGCTGTATGCAGGTCCCATCGTACACAGCTGGGCACAGGATGGCAGTTACCACTGGCTGCTGCCCCCGCTGCCACCGACACCGTTACTGTCGTTCATCGTGACGGCACAGACGTAAGGTGGGAGCGGGAGACAGGCAGGACTTCAGAACGGAGAACAAAACACTCACGGCCTTTTATCATGGTAGAAAAATCCCATTAAAGTGGCTTCATGTAGTTCTTTATTTTCTTTCAGGATGCTTTCCAAAACGTAAAGAAGAGACTTTTAAGAAGTACAGAGCTGAGATTGTGTTGCTGTTGGCTCTGGTCATTTTCTACTTAACACTCATCATTTTCACTTGTGTAAGTATCTTTCTAGAACATCGACACCATGGTGAGAGAGAGTGCTCTGGGAACCCTGGACCTCTAGAGGCCCCCGGACTGGGAGGATCATCACAGGGAACTCCCTGAACTACCCCCAGCTCTTTCCTTATCTACTGGCCACGCATAGAGCACTGGGAAGGGAAATGAAGTAAGATTTGTGAGGGAAGTTTGAGGAATGCCAGAGGGTCCCGTGGAAGACCAGAGGCCTTGCAGCGACAGTGCTGGATGTCGCAGCTCTGCCTGTGCGCCGTCCCAGAGCCGAGCCCCTTCTTCCTGCGGACGAGGGAGCGAAGCCCGCTGCCCCAGGGGTGGATCAGTCTCCTCTGCCTGCCCTCGAACTGTTTTCTCTTGGGGATTCTCCCCTGATATTTTTGGTACTTCTACGCATTCCTTAAGAATTAGTCCCAACGAGCCAGAGCAGTGGGGGACCCAGGGAGTCCCCAGTGGGGGAGGATGGCTGGCTGGTGCTGAGACATCCTGGACATGCCCTTGAGCTCCAGCCAAAAGCCCCCTGAGCCTTCTGCATGGCTGCTCACTTGGGGTGACCACGGTCATGAGGGAGTAGGGCCATTTGTGGTTCTGAGCTACTAGGAAGTGATCTGCCCCTTATGTCTCAGTAACCTCAGGAAGGGCTGGCTACTTAGGGACCAGGACAGACTTCACTCAGGAGCTATCAGGGCTGGTCCTTGTCACTCACTGTGCCCCGCTTCTCACTCACTTGCCTCTCTGGCTGTGCACTCATTACTCTGGTTTCTGTTTTAGACATCAGTTGATCAAAAGGCTCCAGTGAGCACCTACTGCATACGAGGCATTATGATAGGCACTGTATGGGGTGTAAAAAGGTGTAAGACATTGTTCCTGGCCTCGAGGACCTTATAGTTTGGTTGTTAGGGTTATTTGCACGTAAGAAAAAATGATGAGAATTCCCAGACAGTAAATTTTAAAAATGAGTGACTTTAGTTTCTTGTTGGCAAATGCCTGCTTCCGTGGGCACTGACTTTCCATACAGATATCTGACAGCAGGGCCTTAAGTGGCCACAGTCTATAATCAGTAAATCTTCCAGTCCAGGTTTGGAGATGCCTGTGTCATCGTGCAAGTCCCTTGCAGAGTGAGTGAGGCGGTGAGTTTAGGGAGGGCTTCCAGAATGAGCTGTCTGGCCAGCCCTTAGGGTTTAAATGGAGGTGACAACTGCTGCATTGTCCCAATCATTCACTTCACTTTTATTTGATTTTTTTTTCAGAAATTTGCACGACTACAGAGTATTTTTCCAGATTTTTCTAAACCTGGCATGGAACGAGCTTTTCTTCCAGACACCTCCCCAGATAAACAATCGGGGCCAGTGACTTTTCACAAGACAGAACTGGTATGAGCAGGATTTCCACAGGTTGTTTTTTCTGAGGTCGAGGGCTCAGCGGTGTGCATGTCTGTGACGCCGGACAAGAGGAGAATGAGCCCCGCACTGAACACGGCATCCTTCCTACGAGGTCCTTCGCATGACTGGAAATGTCTGAAAGTGGATCTCACCCTACTTCTGCGAGCCGGGACTTGAAAACCACAACATGACCGGCTAGCACGGGGCCATCACTACTTCTTTGTGACTACCTTGTTAGTGTTTTGTGTAGCCATCTGGTCAACCTCTTGGACACCTTTTCAGTCATATAAAAGCTATAGAGAGATGCAGTTGGAGAAGGGTCTTGGGAGATGTGAACGCCCCCAGCTGGCCCTGTGACAGACTCCCGAGGACAGCTGTCCTCTTCCACATCTGGGGAACAGCTCTTTGAATTTCGCTGTGTTTTGTTGTACCAGCCCAGATGTTTTACGTCTGGGAGAAATTGACAGGCCAAGCTGTGAGACAGTGGGAAATATTTAGCAAATAATTTCCTGGTGTGAAGGTCCTGCTATTACTAAGGAGTATTATGTGTACAAAGAAACAACAGGTCAATGAACTGTCCCCCGCAGGGTCTTTTCATCTGGGAGAGACATCCATCAAGAAGCAATAAAGAAGAGTGCCACGTCTATTTTTGTATCTATGTGTACTTGTCAAAGGAGGGTTTGTGTTTTTCTCCTTTTGAAATCTATAGTTAGACAGAATTGTTAGCAGAGAGGGAGAAGAAGTCGGAGAGGTGACAGCGGAATAGAGAGCTGTCTAGTGACCTGCTGGAGACGCTGGGCCAGCCACGCAGTCTGGGTTCTATCCCCGGTTGCCCCACTCCTAGCTGTGTGATCTGGGGCAAGCTCCTTTGGTTTCTGCTTTCTCCGTTGTAAACCAGAAGGTTGTTGCATGGATTAGTTAAAATGACATATGTGGAAATGCTTTGAAAAATTATAAAGCCCTATACATATTTGAAACTCTGTTGGGCCATTGTCCTCGCTATTATGACGGTGTACTGGAGATGAGAGGATGCTTCTCATTTCTCATGTTCTCCATCATTCTGAACAAAGAAGGTTA
>CAUYSK010089092.1:0-18104 GCA_963575035.1 Avahi laniger
ACTACAGGCATGCGCCACCATGCCCGGCTAATTTTTTCTATATATTTTTAGTTGTCTGATTAATTTCTTTCTATTTTTAGTAGAGACGGGGTCTCGCTCTTGCTCAGGCTGGTTTCGAACTCCTGAGCTCAAACAATCCACCTGCCTCGGCCTCCCAGAGAGCTAGGATTACAGGTGTGAGCCACCGCACCCAGCCTTATAAATCTACATTCTGTCTCTGTATGTTTGCCAATTCTGGACATTTCATATAAACAGAATTATACAAGATGTTTTTGTGTGTGTGTGTGACTGGCTTCTTAGCATAGTGTCTTCAAGGTTCATCTATGTTGTATCAGTCCTTCGTTCACTTTTATTGCCCAATAGACCATTATATTTATCCATATTATGTCCACATTATATTTATCCATTCATAATCTGTTGAACATTTGGTTTGTTTCCACTTTTTGGCTATTATATATAATAAATACTGCTAATGAACATTTGTGTTCAAGTTTTTATGTGAACATGTTTTCATTTTTCTAGGGTATGAAATACTTACTAGTGAAATAGCTGGGTCATGTGGTAATGCCACGTTTAGCTTTCTGAGGAGCTGCCAAACTTTTCCAAGAGATCTGCCGTTGCTAGTTTCCATTCCCACCAGCAACCTATGAGGGTTCTGATTTCTTCACCTCTTCCCCCACACTTTTCATCATAGCCACCCTAAGAGGTGGTATCTCATTGTAGTTTTCTATTGCCATGTGCTTATTCATTTGCATATCTTTAGAGAAATGTCTCCTTTGGGCATTTTAAAATTGGGTTTTTTTTTTTTTTTTTGAGAGTCTCACTGTGTTGCCCAGGCTAGAGTCCCGTGGCGTCATCCTAGCTCACAGCAACCTCAAACTCCTGGGCTTAAACAATCCTTCTGCCTCAGCCGCCCGAGTAGCTGGGACTACAGGCATGCGCCACCATGCCCTGCTAATTTTTTCTAGATATATATTTTTTTAGTTGTCCAGATCATTTTTTTCTACTTTTTAGTAGAGACGGGGTCTCGCTCTTGCTCAGGCTGGTCTCGAACTCCTGACCTTGAGCGATCCCCCTACCTCGGCCTCCCGGAGTGCTAGGTGGGTTGTCTTTTAATTTTTGAATTGTGAGAGTTCTTTATCAATACAAATCCCTTATGTTTTGCAACTATTTTCTCCCACTCTATGGGTTGTCTTTTCGCCTACTCGTTTACAGCACATAGTTTTTCTTAGTTTTTCATTTCGATGTGGTCCACCTTGTGCTTGCCATGCCCTAAGAAACAATGGTCTAACCCAATATTGTGAAGATTCGCCCGTTTGCTTAGGAATTTCATAGTTTTAGCCGTTACACTTAGGTCTGTGATGCATTTTCAGTCAATGTTTGCCTCCACTTCTAAGGACGTTTCTGGAATATTGCATACACCACTCTGCGTGCGTTCACGGGCAAGAATTTAGTTACACGAACATCCCCATCTTCTGTTTGAGAAGTTGAAAAATGTGTATTTTGTGCATCCGATATCAAGTTTAGCAGGTTGACAGCCTGTTCCGCCGTAATCTAAGTTTGAACAAGTTGCTTCTATTGCTCGTCTTTAAACTTTTTGCTAACTTTTACCCATGGGCATTTAGCAGGAGGGTTTAGCGCGAACCCCTCTGGGACCCACCCGCGCCTCGGTCTGCAGGACGCTTACTCCCTCGGGGACCTACCCTCAAGGAAAACAGTCCTGGCGGACGTGCGGGCGTTCCCCGCAGCGAATTGGCCCTTGGAGTGTTGGGGAGACGGAGCCGGCACTTCGCGGTTCCCGGGTTTCCCGCGCGTTGCTGGCGGCCGGGCCGGACCGCCCCTCGCCGCGCCCACTTGGCGCGGAGCCGCCCCTCCGCGGGGCTGACAGCGAGGCGACGCCGGCGGCGGTGGGAGCAGCGGTGCGCGATGGCGGTGCCTCCTGGACCGGCCCCAACCGCGGAGGCGCCGCCGCCGCCACTAGAAGCGCTCACCTCGGAGCCCGGCCCGGTGAGAGCAAAGCGGGGGCTGCGGGCCGGGGGCGCGGAGGGCGGATGCGTCGCAGCCCCTCACCCAGCCAGGCCGCGCTGCGGCACTGACCGCCCCTCTGGGGGCTTTGGCAGTTGACAGCGTCGAGGCTGAGGATACCGGGGCGCCCCACAGAGAATTAACGGGGTCCTAGACAAGTGAGGAAACTCGCTGGGTTCATTCAACTCGACAGGACCAGCGCCCGTCTCTGGTCTGATGCCCAGACCAGGGCTCTTGTCCCGGCCACTGCAGGTCCTCCCGGAGGTCCCTGAGCCCTGGGCAGGTGGGGGTTCAGTTGTGCGTCGAGGAGGCTGCCTCCCTTCCCCAGTCACCTTCTGAAGCCCTGGCGTCGCCCAGGCACCAGGACCTCCTGGGGAGACTGTCCCCAGGGATGGCCTTCCTGGCAGGTGGGAACCCGTGGTGTCCTCGGTGCCTCCCCAGGCCCTCGTGGTGGGGCTGGGCACGTGCGGCAAGGGCGGCTGTGCTGGAGAGGAGTGAGGAACCTCCTGGCTCTCCGGGTCTGGCAGAACCGGACATCCACTCCCCGCCCCGCGAGGCGTTCTGTGGCCTCGATCCGCCCCCTTGGCTCGGGGCTTCCTCCCGGGCACTGCAGAGCGAAGGATTGGGTCCCCAAGAAAGTGAGATAAGGAGGCTCTCTGGGGACTCTCGCTTCGCAGGGACATTTAGAAATTCAGGGTGAGACTAACAACAGCAAGAGGGAAAGCGAACACTGGCAGTGAAGTACCAGCATTTAATTCTTACAACCCTGCGAGGCGTGTTGCCCCATTCTACATGGGCGGAAACCGAGGCTCAGCAAGGCTAAGTATCTTCCTTAGGTGACACAGTGAGAAATGGCAGATCCCAGAATTTGAACCCGAGTTTCTCTGACTATAAAACTGTGAAGAGCTATGGCATAAGTAGGTAAAACTGTCATCCTCCAGACTCGAAGGCCCTACCGTATCCCTAGTTTCAGCTGGAATTTCTTTTGAGCGCCTTCTGTGTTCTACAGACTTGCTAGGCCCACTTAGGGGGAAACAAGAGTTCCGTTATGGGGGAGGGGAAGCTGGCATGTGGATTCTGCCTATTTTTAAAGTGTTCTGGAAGTTGAAATAATGTTCACACAAATATCGGAAAAAGAAAACACATCCTGCCTTGAGTGTGGTTTTCTCCTGCGGGTAGGAAGAGTGTGCAAAGGATGCGATAAGCCTTATCCGGGAAGACCTGCCTTCAGCAGAGCCTGCTTGCGTGTCCTGCGAGATACCGAAATGGGTGAGGCCAGAGTCCTCCCCACTCCCCCTCCCATCCACAAAGGATGAGGAAGAACCATCCTCATCATCGTTTGAAGAAATAGCACTGTACACAGTGTTTTCATGGCCATTTATTGTTTCAGTGAATACATATTGAGCACCTGCTGTATACCAAGCATTGTTCCAGGGTACTGGAGACGCCATAGCAAATAAAAGTTATAGTTCTTGCTCTCAGAGAGCTTACATTCCAGTGGGGAGAGCTAGGAAATATTAATAAATGGGAGTATACCAGGCAGTAAAATACAATTGAGAGAGAGACTTGGGTGGTCAGGGAGTGTGAGGTGACATTTAGGCTCAGACCTGAATGGCAAGGAGTCAACTCTTTGAAGATAGAAGAGCCTCCCAGGCAGTGCAAAGGCCCTGAGGCAGCAACACGCTTGGGCATTAGGAAGGAAGCCACCACAGCTGAAGGAGAGCTATTCGAAGTGAGGTGGGAGAGGCAGTGAGAGCTGATGGAGTGGGCTCATTAGGCTATGGTGAGGACTTGGAGTTTTATTCACACTGTACTGGCAAGCTGTTGGAAGGTTTTAGGCAGCAAGGAGACAGGGTCTGATTTACATCATTACAGGATCACTGGCTGCTGGGTGGAGAGTGGATCACAGGGAACAAGAGCAGAAGCAGAGAATCCACTTAGGGGGTGCTCACTGATAGAAGAGATGGGGAATTGGGAAGAAGAAGCAAGGATGAATCCTAGGTTTGTGGCCTGAGCCACAGAGGGGACAGTGGTGTCATTGATGCAATGGGGACCACAGGGCTAGGAGCTGGTTTAGAAAACGGGATGGAAATCAGAATCTATGTTTTGACCATGCTAAGCTGATGCCTGTCAGGCGTCCGTGTGGGACTATAAGTAGGCAGTTGAATATTCAAGTATTCGAGTCTGGGGGTCATAGTCTGGAGTTTGCAGGATGGTTAGGGCTTGTGAGATGTATATATTGGGGGCTGATAAACATTACTTTGTTTCAGTACTAGGCTGGTAAACAGTGGTGGGGGGGAAAGTTCTGATTTGTTCTGTGTACTGGCTTTCAGTGTTTTAAATAGTCGCTATAACTGATTTCAGGCTGCCAGTGGTTCAACAGCTGGCTCGCAAAGGTCTTGAACATTTGACAATCTGCTCTCAGAGCCATTGCCCCATTTACTCATCAAAACAACCTTGTGAGGTTGGCAGGGATAGCTACTGCATTTGACAGATGAGGAAAACAAGGCTTAGAGAAAGAAAGGTCACACAGGGAGGAGGGGCAAAAAAGGGCTCCAGCCCAGGGCTCCCAGCTCTGGCCTGCTGACTCAGTAGGTTAGAGCTGCCGCAGCAGGAAGCATAGGGGGAAATGTAAGGAAGAACTTCCCCCTGGAAATGTTTAGAGGTCACCGTTTAGTTTTTTTTTTTTTTTCTGTCTCACTTCTCCTTAGGATGATTTAGGGGCAAAATGGAGTTGAGGGGTTACAGTAAAAGCCCTCAAGACATCATAGGGACCTTCTGGAAGCCGTGGCGGTGTGGGGAGCTGTTTGTGTCTGTGGGGGTAGGAGCTTAACACCTCTGTCTCCTCCAGGACAGCAGAGCTGATCGCCTCTCTTTCTGTACGAAGGTGTGCTATGGCATCGGTGGGGTCCCCAACCAGGTGGCTTCCAGTGCCACCGCCTTTTACCTACAGCTCTTCCTGCTTGATGTGGCACAGGTGAGTGTGGGCAGCCGCCCAGGGTCTCCCGCTGGCATCTTCCTTGCTGTCGGGGCCTTCCACCCGCACCTGTACTTCCACTCCCGCCATCCTCGGTAGACAGCGCTTCTGGCCCAAGCCCCACTGAAAGCCAGATGCTCCCGAGGGCGGTCTCCTCGAGGATGTCTCTTGCAGCCTGTTCGTAGTAGGAAAATGGGAAACAATGTGATAACCCAACATTATAGAAGCAGTTGGGTAAGTAAGCTAGTCCGCATGATGGACTCTTGGACAACTATTCAAAAGAATGATCTTACCATTCTTTTGGAAGGATATCCATGATTTGTCAAATAAGAAAAGCTAATTTTAGAGAAGAAGATATAGAATGATCCCATTTTAGCAAAACAAAAACATGATCCATATGTATATTCATATGGGCGTATGTATGTATGCATCTATACATGATTAAAATTGAGCATGGAGAAAATTCTAGAAGGATATACACCAAATTGTTAATGTTGGCTATAGGAGGGAATGGTGGAGGATAGAGGGTAAGTAAAAGCAAATTTTTAAAATGAGGCATCCATGATTTTTTAAATAACACTCTGATATGAGCCCCTTTATGTAAAATTATAAATTTCAAACACAAATGCATGAAAGGATGATCATCAAAATTGTTCTGGCAGCAGTTGTCTCAGCATGGTGGGATTGCAGATGAGCTTCACTTAATGTTTTCCTGTATTGTTTGAATGTTTTTCTACTGAGTGTATCATTTATGTAGTCAGAAAAACCAATACAACATTTTCCTTGTGAAACACAATGTCTACCTCCGACTGTCAGCCCAGGTGCACCCTCCTTGCTCCAAGCCACCCCTAGATGAGAGCCCCTGGAGTCTTCTCTAGAAGTGGCTGACATGGGTAATAATGCTGCTGTCAGCTCCCTCCCCGACCCCTTTCTTCCCTAGTGCAGACTCACCCCCAACCCTCCTCATCAGTGTCCTCGTGGGGCAGGCCGGGCGGGCCTTGGCTGTCTATCCCCTCCCCTGTCCATTTCAGATCCCTGCTGCCCAGGTGTCACTGGTCCTGTTTGGAGGGAAAGTGTCTGGGGCAGCTGCCGACCCAGTGGCTGGGTTCCTCATCAACAGGAGCAGGAGGTCCATGTCAGGACGCCTCATGCCCTGGTGAGCAGCCCCTCCCTAGGATCCAGGCGCCTACCCCTGGCTCTGAGCTTGCTGTGTTTGCCACAGCCCTGTTTCTTAGTGGAAACCCTCTGGACAGCTAGAGGACAAGACCGAACAGTGTAGCCGGTGCGCTGGGGGCTGGACTGGGTCACACTGTGAGTCATGCAGCAGTTGAGAGACATTTTGGGGACCCTGGCTCACCAGACGGCACAGGGCTGGACAAAGCCTCCAAGACTCCCAGGCTTGGCCTGTGGCTCTGAGTGTAGCTAGGCTGGGCTGGAGGCCATGGAAGGTCTCACGGAGGAAGCACAGCTTGCCTGTGCTCCAGTGTCCTTAATACAGGGAATGGCACCACCGAGCACCCAAGTCCGCCAGAGCCCCAGCAGTGAATGGCCTCCACTCCCACCACCTCCACCCCCCCCAGCCACTCCTCCCCTCTCCGCGGCTTCTACCCGAGAGCCCCAGCCCAGGGCTTCTCCAGGGGCAGAGCGGTAAGGTTGTTCCCGGCTGGGTGGGCCCTTCACGTCTATGTCTTCCTGTCCTGGTGCTGGGGGCCGCTCCACCTCAGCTGTGCTTCTGCAGGGTGCTGGGCTGCACCCCCTTTGTCGCCTTGGCCTACTTCTTCCTGTGGTTCCTGCCCCCTATCACCAGCCTGCGAGGCCTCTGGTACACAACCTTCTACTGCCTGTTCCAGGCCCTGGCCACGGTAAGCAGGGCCCCCCCCTCCCTTCCTGGGCCTGGACTCTGGGGAACCCCAGTGCTGGCCAGTGGCCACGCTGAAGTGTTCTGGGGGGACTCACAGCCCTCACCTTCCCCTCTGTGCCTGGAAATCTACCATTAGCTGCGCTAGAACCCCCTCCTGCCTTCGAGCCCCTAACTCCGGCTCCCGGGGAACAGTTGGAATGTGCCATTCCGGCCTGTGGGTGCCAGGATGGGACCGAGCCGGTGCGGCCTTAGCCTGGCAAAGCGGGGGGCCATCCTAAGCCCTGCCGGGCGCCCCAGTTCTTCCAGGTGCCCTACACGGCGCTCACCATGCTCCTGACACCCAGCCCGAGGGAGCGGGACTCGGCCACCGCCTACCGTGAGTGCGGCGGTTGCGAGAGGGCGGGCGCCCCTGGGACCCCGCGCCTGGCCGTCCAGTCACCTTGCTGCGCCCTGTCTTCAGGGATGACCCTGGAGATGGCGGGAACGCTGATGGGGGCCACCGTGCATGGGCTCATCGTGTCAGGTGCCCACGGGCCCCACAGCTGCGAAGACACTGTGGTCCTCGAGCCAGCCGCCGTCTCCCCAGATGCCGTGAGTGCCCGAGGCGGGCGGGACCACCTCTGCCGGGTCTCGTGGCCTCCTTCCTCTAGGTCCGCTGCTCCACCTGTCTGCTGGGGCTCTCTGCCCTCTCCCGGCTCCTTCCAGCACATCTGCGCAGCGTCCGGAGGGGAGGAGGCTGACCCGAGAAGGGGCCGCAGAGGGCAGGAAGGGGACTGCCAGGGCCAGGGAGAGGGGCGGCAGAAAGGTTTGGTGTCCCTGCAGCTCTGGGTAAAGCCCCTCCTATGACCCGTCCTGCCAGGCGACCCCTACCCCGTGGGAAGTGGCGAGATGAGAGGGGGAAGCCGAGCAGCCCCACTGCCGCTGGCAGCAGGTCCCTCTGCAGCCAGCAGCGCATGCACATCTGCTCTGTGGCGTTTATCTTCTACTTCTCTGTTCCTCCAGAACCCCGGGCATCCTCCTTGCCTCCTCCCTCTCACCCCTCCAGCCTGTTACCGAGTCATGACCATTTTCTAGACCCCAGATCTTCTGGAATGTGCTCCACTACCCTGCAACCCACTGCTGGCCCCTGGCCCACCCGCCACCCACTGCAGCAGCCTCCCCCCCCAGCCACTTTCCCAGCACGTCAGGGTGACATCTGAAAGCAGTCTGAGCAAGGGTGGCCCTTGCCTTTGGGACGTGGCACAGCCGCCCCTCCCCAGGTTTGGTTGTGGCCCTTCCTCAGTGTGCCCTGCACCCTTCTGCGTTGGCCTTTTTTGCTTGTTTTTAAATTAATGAATATTCAGATTTTGTGAATTTCAGAGTCACAAAAAGGCACAAGGTGGTGGTTATCAAAATATGGTCCCCAGACCAGCAGCATCAGCCTCACCTGGGAACTTTTTAGGAAGGAAAATTCCCGGGGCCCACCCCAGACCTTCTGTTCCCAAATTCTGGGATGGGCCCGCAGTCTCTGTCTTAACAAGCCCTCCAGGGGATTCTGTTTTCCTCCCTGCCACCAAGCTTTCAAAATCATGAGAATAATAGCACAAATCCCCATGGCCCACCACTCACTTAAGAAAGCATTACAATGGAGTCCTCGTACACCTGTCCCCAAGCCCGTCTGCAGGGCCAGCTACACACCTTGCCTGTGTACAGTCAAAATGAAATGCAGGGCCTCAGGGAGCTGGGAAATCAATCTCCCTCTCCACTGGGCCCACTGCCCCACCAAGGGATTGCAACCTCCCGCGCTGGGTCCTGCTAGGTGTCTGCTAGGCGCCTGGATTGGGATGGGTGAGAGCCCCCGGCTCTCCACATCCACCCTGGCGCTGCCAGCCTAGGGCTGTGGCCTTGCCCCTCCTGGACCAGCCCTCCCTGCACCCCATCAGGCCTCTCCACGCCCCCTCCCCAATGCTGCCCAGTTGCTGACACGATGTGGTAGAGCGAGGGTGCCAGTGGCTAAGGGTTGGGGAGGGGAAGGTGCCATGGAGGGGGGAGCAAGAGGCTGAGAACCCCTCCCTTGGCACAGAGCCACATGTGAACTGACACTGGAAGCCCTGGGTGGCCCATGCCACCATTGGACTTCACTTACAAAATACAGATTCACAAATAAAATTATCAAGAATTTCAAGACAGCAACAGCAGAGCATTAAACCCCAAGTACAGCGCCCCTCTGGAGCATGAGGCCCAGGGCATCTGCACGGACCCACACCTGGGACCCCATCCTGCCCCGTTTCTCTTTCCTCCCCTCCCTAGAGGCAGCCACTGTCCTGACTTGGCTGACCCTCACTCCCTTGCATGTCTTTATATGGATTTCATTACATGCGTATTCTTCCCTGAGTGGCAGGTAGCACTGTCCTGTTTTCTGTGTTGTCGGGATCATTGCGCATCTCACTGTGCTGTAATTGCCTGCTTGTGGTCTGTCTTCCCCTCCCACCCCAAGCCCCTTATTGGGAGTCAATGGGTCACTCATTCATCATTGTAACCTCGGAGCCTGGCATGCAGATGTCAGCAGCAATAAACGTTTGCTTCAGAAAATGAGGGAGAGCACGCTGACCCCTGGTGGCATGGAGGCCTCCTTTCCATGCGGGAGGCGCAGGTCAGCAGAGGGGATGTGTGTGGAAGGACCATCCTGGCCCTTAGGTCTCTCTCCTGCTGCGGTGATTGGGGGGAGGGGGACCTGGCATCCTGGGGCTTGGGCCTCGGGTCCCTCTGCTCCTATCAGGAGGTGCTCCTGCCCTGGCCCTGGGTGTCGCTACTTCCGCGAGCCAGAGACATTGCCCCCACCCCAGCTCTGTCCTGTCCCACAGGCTTGTCTCTACTCCATTGCAGCCGCCGTGGTGGTCGTGATTTACCCTGTGTGCAGTGGTCTGCTCTGCCTAGGGGTGAAGGAGCGGCCAGGTATGGGGTACAGTGAGGGCCGGGGAATCAGAAGCTGGGGGCAGGGCTCCTCTTGGGGGAGGATGTTGGTTTTGAGCTCAGCCAAACTAAAGCGTCACCTTCTTGTGTAGATGCCGCTGCCCCAGCCTCAGGCCAAGGCCTGAGCTTCCTGGCTGGCCTGGGCCTCACTGCCTGCCACCCACCCTTCCTGAAGCTGGTGGTCTCCTTCCTGTTCATCTCAGCTGCTGTTCAGGTACCTCTGGCCAGCTGGTCCCCACTCCCTCACCTCCAGCCATGCTGACCTTGTGTAGGTTCAAGGCTCAGTCTCTCGGCACCCCTGCGTTAGAGTTGGGCTTGAATTTTATAGAAATCTGTAGCTGGCACATGGCCCAGAGAGGCTGGCGCTAGGACGGAGACCTGGCTAGGGCTTGTGGGATTGAGGAGAGCAGGCCTAGGTGCTGGGAGGCTGACAGTGTCTGGGGCGGCTTCCTCTCATGTTACCTCAAATGTAGTGAAGTCCACCTGCTCTTAGCTGTGCAAGTGGGGAGGATGGCCTAGGCATCCCCTGTGTTGGGGATAAGTGTCCTTTGTGGGGGAAGGGACGGCATGATGGTGGCAGCAAGGCAAGTTCAAGGTCCCAAAGGAGAGGCCAGACTTGAGGCCCTGTCCTTGCCCTCAACTTCTGAGCTTCTGCTGTTCCCAGCACACACGCATTCCTGTCCACATCCTCAGGTGGAGCAAAACTACCTGGTCCTGTTCTGTACACATGCCTCCCGGCTGCACGACCATGTCCAGAGCCTGGTGCTAACCATCCTGGTGAGGGGACTTGGGGTGGCAGAGGCCAGGACACTTGGGGGCCTAAGTTGGGGATATGTGTGGTCCTTGATGTGACACGTGTGGCCAGAGTTCGGGTGGTCAACATTTTGGATGTTGCTTTGCTCTTGGTCACCTGCGTTCCAGCAGAGGCTGGGACTGGGGCCAGGGTCATGAAGTTAATAGCCACGGGTTCAAACCAGGGGCACAGTTGAGTTCGGGCTCCCATCTGCAAGCCAGGGCTCTGAGAGCCCGGGCAGAGACACTGCTCTCTCACAGGTCTCGGCCGTGCTGAGCACCCCGCTGTGGGAGTGGGTGCTCCAACGGTTTGGGAAGAGGACCACGGCCTTCGGGATCTGTGTGCGTGAGGCAGGGGGCAAGGTGGGGGTGGCGATTGGGGGAAGAGGCAGAGGAGGTGACCATGGTGATGAGCCTCCTGGGGCCAGCAGGGCTGGATCTGTGTCCTTTTGGGTATTCAGAGCCTGGCACAGGGCCAGGCGTGGGGGTCATGGTAAAGAGCTGTGTGTGAAGGAGAGAGCCTGGGGAGCAGGTGGGGGGCCAGCTGGTGTGTCTGTCTCCCCAGATGATGGTGCCTTTTGCAATCTTGCTGGCTGCTGTGCCCACAGCACCCGTGGCATATGTCGTGGCCTTTGTATCTGGCGTGAGCATTGCTGTGTCCTTGCTGCTACCCTGGTAGGCTGGGGGCAGGGTTTGGGGGTGTGGGAGCCTCATATACTTTCATGAGGGGTGTTTTCTCCTTCACATCACCCTGCTGTCCCAGGTCCCCTGTGCCCAGCCTCTGCGGGTGATGGGGTCCTCCTACTAGGACACCAAGCAGCAGGAATGCGGGGGTCGGGGGGACGGTGCAGGCACACGTATTGCCCGGCTCTCTGGGGCCAGGCTGGTCCTGGACAGCAAAAACCCAGGGATGAATCCCACTTGGTCTCTGTCTGCAGAGAACTCACAGGCTGCTGCCTGTCCAGGGCACAAGAGGGACAACTCCGTGCCTCCCTGCCCGCAGGTCCATGCTGCCTGACGTGGTGGATGACTTTCAGCTGCAGCACCGGCACGGGCCAGGCGTGGAGACCATCTTCTATTCCTCCTACGTCTTCTTCACGAAGCTTTCAGGCGCAGGTGCCCTGGGCATCTCCACCCTCAGTCTGGAGTGAGTCAGGGTGGGCATGTGCCAGAGGCACAAAGGACCAGTGGGGAGGGAAGAAAGGGCAAGGTCTCACCCTGCCAAGTAGGGGCCACCCATGAGCCTGGGGCCTGGGCTCTGTCCTGTGGGGAGTGGGAGGAGCCTCCTCCCCCAGACTCCTCTGTGCGAGCACAACCGAGAGGGGCTTTCTCGGAGGCTGAAGCCCCAGCTCGCCACATTCACAGCTCTCCCCAAATTCCCTGGTCAGCCTACGCCCTTGACACTCCCCTGCACTGTAATTAGGCTGATCTGACCAGGAAATGAAGTACAAGTTTCAGGAGAGTGGGGGTGGGGTGTCTGGGATCCCTCCAGCCAGGGAGCCCGGCTTGCAGGACGTGACCGGCTGGGTGTGGGTGTTCCTCCAGGTTCGCGGGGTATAAGGCCGGAGCCTGCCAGCAGGCGGAGGAGGTGGTGGTTACCCTCAAGGTGCTCATCAGTGCTGTGCCCACCTGCATGATCCTCGCTGGGCTGTGCATCCTCATGGCCGGCCCCGCTCCAAAGGGGCCAAGCCCGGACGCCTCCCGCCAGCTGAGCCTTCGGAGGTGGGCACCCGAGCACACGGGCACACACAGGCGGGCAGAGGGACGTGCACTGACATGGGACTAACGCCAGCCAGCAGATCGCCCTGCAGTATCACACAGATAGCTGAACACTCCTGCCTTTGGGAGATTCTTTCCTTAGCGCGGTGACTCCCTTTTCTCCTGGATGTTCTTCCGCTACTCTGGCCACCCCTTCTCAGTCTTCTTCCCTGGATTACCTGGTAAACAATCCCTCTACCGGGCAATGGGCTCCCTCCTCGCTGCCCTGTTCTTTTTGCTCTCCACAGCCCTCTGGGACCTCATCTACTTGCCTGGCCTCAAGCACCTTTTGGGCCTGGTGACTCCTAAAGCTGCCCCTCTGCCCTGGACGCTCTTTAAGTTTCAGGTCCACATATCGCTCCCATTCGGACAGCCCCGCCTGATAATCCCACAAAGATGCCAGTCAGTCCCCATGAGCTCTAAACGCATCTGCTTCCCCTAACTGGCTCCTCCATCCATGTCCCTGTCTTGGTGAATGGCACCGGCATCCACCCTGGAGCTGGCACCTGCAATCTTCCACTCTTCCCTCCCACAGGCTGCGCTGAGACCTGTCCTTCCCCCACCAGAGCACCGGCCCCGCTGCGCGGGGAGGATCTGCTCACTGTCTGGCTTTCCCAGGAGGCTGTGGGGACCTTGAAGGCTGGGGCTGTGCTTTGTTCATTTGTGCATCCCAAGAGCCCAGCACAGAGCTCGAGGCCAAGTCAGAGCTGCCACCTGCTCCGGTGCTGGCTCACCTGGCCCGCTGCATTCATGCGCACGCGGCGTGCTCACCTTACAGAGCCATGGGCACGTGCTCACACACAGGCCCGCACGGGACAGGCAGGGAGAGGCATCACCAGCCCCCTGCTCCGTGGCGATGGCTCAGACTCTTCCGCAGCTTAATGCCGAGATGGTGCTTTCCACGTCGGGGCGTGACGAGCGGGTGGGGAGTCGCTTGATGGCGCTTGGAGGAACAGGCGTGTAGCTTCATTACCAGGGCTTGCGAAGGGAGGCGTTGAAGGGGAGTTGCTGGGAAGATGAGGAGCAGCCACGGAACTTCCATGGGGCTCTGTGGCAGGACAGACCCTGCTTCTTTCCCTTCCTGCAGGAGGACCAGCTACAGCCTCGCCTAAAGTCCGAGAGGGCTGCTGTGAGCGGAAGCGGCAGGAGCTGGCGTCCTCCGGGCCTGACGTCAGTCGTCAGTCGCTTTCAGCACTTGAGCACCCCGCCATGGCAGTTTCACACGCAGCCATTTTCCCTGGGATGTGGGGTCTTCAGTGATGCCTCCTGAAGGGACTGGCCTGTGCCCCAGGCCCCCACCCAGCATCCCTTGCCTGTTGACCTCAGGTCATCTCCGATAGGCCTGTGCCCCTGACTAGCCCAGCAGCACCTCCTTCTGGAAAGAGGAAGCCCCTCCCCAGCCTGGTGAAGGACACCCCTGACAGAAGGACAGACACACAGATCCCTTGTTTGTCCCGAGGCCTCGTGGACATCTGCTGAGGAAACAGGGAGGCTGAGAGACCACACGAATGGGCAGAGAGAGGACACGTGGTCATGCCGGGATGTACAGTTGGAAAGACACAGACAGACCCAGTGAGGCCAACACACCCCAGGGAGAAGGGGGATGGCAGCGGGGATGGGCACTGAGCAGAGCCGGCCGTTCATGCTCGTCGATGCCACTCACCTTCTGTCAATGGACAGAGACATATCGGGCCACCCGGGGTCAATCACTTTTGCAAACAAAAATTATTTGTGTGGAAATACTTTTCTTAGATTTTATCTTATGAAAGCACAGAAACTAGTCTTCTAGAGGCTATATTTTTAGGGAAGGAAGGTCCACTGAAGTTTATTAGTCTGTAAAATGTGACCATGGACAGCCTTCTCATCCCAACTCCTGGAATCCCCTTGGGAGGGAAAGGGGAGGGAGCACGATGTCACTGGGCCTGGCCACGCCCCCCCAGCCGTATGTCCCTGGCTTGCATTTCCTTAGACCAGGACACCCTGTGGGAGGCAGGTTCCTTCTTCCCTTTGGAAGAGACACAAAGTTGAGACTCCAGAGTGGCCCAAGGCAGCAGGCTGTGGTGGCTCATGTGGGTTTGGGTCTAGGGGGGATTGGGGAACCTGTGGGGGCCCTGATGTCCCAGAAACTCCTGCCTAGAGAAGTCCAACACCTACACAGGGCCTGAGGTACAGACTTGCCCCCACATTTGCCCCCAGCCCCCAGCTCTGCCCCCTCCATGGGGTCAGCTCTCCTGAGCCCACAGCCCAGGGATAGGCCCCCATCCACTCCTCTTTAGATATTTAGCTGCCCCTTAGGGGCAAGACCCCCGAGGCCCTGAGCTCACACTCACACTCAGACATGATGTGCTCCTCAGAGCTCAAAGCATCTGGATTCTCGCAGGAACACTGCAGCAGGAGGAACCTGGCCTCGCGAGTGAGAGTGTGGGGTCTGGCCTGGTGGGCCTGCTGCCTCAACTCTCTGGCCCTTGTGATGCTGACATGAGTATCTGGTCCTTGAGGTCACAGGGCACCAGAGAAAGAGCTGGGCTCAGCTTCTTGGCATGGCCTGTCTGATTCAGGAAGGGGCTGACAGGAAGCTCTGCCCACCCCGCTATGTGCGCACAAAGACACGCATGCACACACACTCTCACGCACACGCACTCTCTCACGCACATGCGTGCTCCTGGAAGCAGGAGAGAACAGTTTCTTGACACTGGGACACCACTGGCCGTATGGAAATGGTACCTGGTGAGACAGAGGCCAGGTAAAGTTTCCACTGTGTTATCAGGAAATGTCATGTTTGGAAACCAAGAA
This sequence comes from Avahi laniger, assembly GCA_963575035.1. Classification (NCBI taxonomy): domain Eukaryota; kingdom Metazoa; phylum Chordata; class Mammalia; order Primates; family Indriidae; genus Avahi; species Avahi laniger. The sequence continues at coordinate 15,159 of CAUYSK010089092.1, forward strand.
AACGCAGGCAGGATCAGAAGTTTATGCCAAATTCTCTGTTACCTGCATTTCCCGGGAGTGCAGCTGCAGGAAGCACAGCTACAGTACAAAGACAGCGGCGGGAGGCCCTCCGGGGGTCAGCGATTAGATCTCAGAGACAGGGTTTGCTCATGGGCAGGGGATATGCCCCACATTTATTCTGTTTCTTCCTCACAGCAGCCCTAGGATGAGGATGTTATGAATATTATTCTCATTCTCAGATGAGGAAACAGGCTTAGAGAGATGAAGCCACTTGCCCAAAGTCTGCTGCTGGCGAAGGCACTCTCCCAAGCTTGTGGAGACAGGCAGTACTTTAAAAATTTTACTGGAGCAGAGGCCATCCCCCAGGCTGTTCCTCCGAAGCCAATGCCAGCATCCCTCCCCGACGGCATGCTGTGACCCCTCAGTAATGCCCATTGCTCCTACTCTCCACCTCTAGTTCGCGTGCCCTCTGAGCCTCCCACACTGCCCCGTCTTCCTGTTCAGAGGAGGAGGGATCGCCCCTTGCCACCAAGGGTCTGTCCCTGGCAAAGAGGAGGCACCTCCCCTTGCCCCTTCCCTGCCCACTGCCTTCTTCATCTCCACTTAAATCCAGATTGAGCCATTGCCTTGCTCAAGACCTCATCAGAGGCCTTCCCTGCTCCCTGCCCACCCACCGTGGCCCTCGCCGACCCCAGCACGCTGAGCTCACCCTGCTTTGCTTGTACTTAGTAGCACCTACCTCCACGTACAAGGATACATTTAGCAATGGTTTGCTTGTTTATTGCTTGATACCCCCATTAAAATGTAAACTTCACAAGCTTAGGGACTCTGGCTTATTTATCGCTAAATCCTCAGTTCCTAGAAGTAAGTGTTCTGCATGAATGAATGCTTGCCGAATGAATGAGCCAATGTTCATATCACCCTCATCCTAAAATAAACAAAAACAGCCTTCACTTCTTCCCTTAGGTTTCTCCTCTCTAAGTAATCTGTTTTGTTTCTTAATATTCTCCCCCAACCCTACCATTCACTCCTTAATCCATCAAACCTGGCTTTAGCCTCCTCCACGGAGGAGACAGTGCGCCCGACAGGAGGAGCCCCAGCGTGGAAAGGGGGAGATGGGGCTTTGTATATTGCTTCCGTCTTTCACCACGTGCAATTGGGTGACTTACTCAACAAATCTGAGCCTCCATTTCTTTTTTGAACACGTTATACTATTGGGTACACCTCAGGATGGCTATGAGGATTAAATGAGATAATACCTGACCAAGTTCCAGACCAACGAAACCCCTAATGAATGGTCAAGTAATGCCGATCACTCCTTTTCAAAACTCTGTCTTCCCTTGTCCTCCTGGTTCTCCTCCGCCACCTCTGACCACTCACTGTCTTTTCCTTTGCTTCTTTCTCCTTTGATGCTTCTTAATCACGTTGGGCTTCCTGGGGTAGTGTGAGCTCATTCACTACCACCACCCACACACTACTGGAGACTGTTTCTAACTCTGAGCTCTCTGCTGAGCTTCAGATCCCCAGATCCATCTGCCTATCTGAGTATTTGTATCCAAAACGGGACTCATCACCTTCTCTCCTTACTTGCTTGGCTTCCTGGATTTTTTTTTTTTTTTGAGACAGGGTCTCGCTCTTGCCCAGGCTAGAATGAAGTGGCATCTTGGTAGTTCACTGCAACCTCCTGGGCTCAAGAGATCCTCCCATCTCAACCTCCTGAGATGGGTGGCGCATGCTGGGAATACAGGCACACGCCACCACACTCAGCTAATTTTTAAATTTTATGTAGAGATGGGGTCTTGCTATGTTGCCCAGAGTGGTCTCAAACTCCTGGCCTCGAGTGATCCTTCTGCCTCAGGCTCCCAAAGTGCTGGGATTATAGGCGTGAGCCACCATTCCCGGCCTGCTTTCTGCATTTTTCATAAGTTACATCAGCATCTATCCAGTCACCCAAAACAAAAATCTTGATGTCTCTTAGATTCCTTTCTTTCCCGTTCACTCCACCGTCCCGTCCCATTCCCGTATCTGCCGAATGTGGGCTGAGCAAGGGAAAGCGAGGGTTGTAGTGTGTGGATATCAAATGGTGGAAGTTATTTGAAACTGGAGAGAAAGTTGCAACCCTAGATATGGGTGGGCTTGGCTCATAACACATGGTAAACTGACAGAGCGGCCTGCTATATGCCTGAGATGAGTATGTGTGTACATTTGTGTATTCCTACAGGACTCAGTTCAGCTGGGTATAGTTTTCTGTGTTCACCTACAGTTTTCCTTTTTTCTTTTTTGAAAAAGTCTCACTCTGTTGCCTCAGCTAGAGTACAGAGGCATGATCATAGCTCACTGCAACCTCAAACTCCTGTGCTCAAGTGACTCTCCTGCCTCAGCCTCCCCAGTAACTGAGACTACAAGTACACAGCACCACGTCCAGCTAATTTTTCTATTTTTTGTAGAGATGGGGTCTCACTATGTTGCACAGGTTGGTGTTGAACTCCTGGCCTCAAGAGATCCTTTTGAGGCTGGGCGTGGTGGCTCATGCCTGTAATCCTAGCACTCTGGGAGGCTGAGGCGGGTGGATTGCTCAAGGTCAGGAGTTCGAGACCAGCCTGAGCAAGAGCGAGACCCCGTCTCTATTGAAAAATAGAAAGAAATGGACAACTAAAAATATATATATAGAAAAAAATTAGCCAGGCATGGTGGCGCATGCCTGCAGTCCCAGCTACTCGGGAAGCTGAGGCAGAAGGATTGCTTGAGCCCAGGAGTTTGAGGTTGCTGTGAGCTAGGCTGACGCCACGGCACTCACTCTAGCCTGGGCAACAAAGTGAGACTCTGTCTCAAAAAAAAAAAAAAAAAAGAGATCCTTCTGCTTTGGTGTCCCAAAGTGCTAGGATTACAAGTGTGAGCCACCGCACCAGGCTTTTTTTTTTTTTTTTTGAGATGGGGTCTCACTTT
>CAUYSK010089094.1:0-10781 GCA_963575035.1 Avahi laniger
GCATTTCCCTGATGATTAGAGATGTTGAGCATTTTAACTGATCAACACATAAATGCACATATAAGAATAACATCTATTGGATGTTGGGCAGGGGGAGGGGGGACGAGGGAGGAGGGGACGGGTATATGCATACACAAAGAGTGCAATGTGCACCACCCAAAGAATGGACATATTTGAAACTCAGACTTAGGAGGGGAGGGGGGCAATGGCAACATACGTAACCTAAACATCTGTACCCCCATAATATGCTGAAATAAAAAAAAAAGAAATAAAAGCAACACACTAGCACACTCTATGGAAGAAAAAAATAATACATTTGATTTCATCAAAATTAAAAATTTTTGTTCTGTGAAAGACTTATTAAGAGCATGAAAAGATTAGAAGAAAATATTTGTCAGCAGCATAATAGCAAAAGACTTATATCTAGAATATATGAATACATATTCACAAAATTCAACAATGAAAAATAATCCAATTAGAAAATGGTCAAAAGACATGAAGAGACATGTCACTGAAGAAGATATATGGATGGCCAACAAGTACATGAAAAGATGCTCAACATTACTAGCCATTGGGACAATACAAACCAAGATCACAAACAAATGTCACTATACACTGCTTAGAACAAAAGCAAAAAATAGTGACACTATCAAACGCTGGCAAGGATGTAGAGAAATAGGATCTCTCATATCTTGGTTGTGGGGATTTAAAAAACTTAAACACACTTACCATATGACCTAGCAATTGTACTCTTGGGCATTTATCCCAGAGACATGAAAATTTATGTGCACATGAAACCCAGTACACGATTGTACATTGCAGCTTTATTTACAATTACCCCAAACTGGAAACAATGAAAATGTACTTCAGTGAGTGAATGGCTGAACTACTAGATCCATATCATGGAATACTTCTCAGAAAAAAATCAAAAAGGACTATTAACACATGCAACGGCTTGGATGGATCTCAAGGGCATTATGATGAGTATATGATCTCAAAAGATCACACACTGTATGATTCCACTTATAACATTCTCAGAATGACAAAACTATGACAATGGAAAACAGATTGGTGATTGCCAGCGTTAGGAATGGTGGGATAGAGGTGTGACTCTAAAGGGGTAGCACTAGGGAGGTCCTTGCGGTGATGGAACAGTTCTCAGTTCTGCACCTCAATAGAGTGGTGGTTACCTGAATCTCCACATATGATTAAATGGCACAGAACTATACACACACATTGCACCAATGTCCATTTGCTGGTTTTGATGCTGCACTATATTTATGTAAGATACATCCATGGGGAGAAGCTGGGTGAAAGGTACATGGTCCCTCTCTGTACTATTTTTGCAACTTCCTGTGAATCTATAATTACTTTGAAATTAAAAGTTTTTAAAAAACAATTAACAATGGATATACACTATAACCTAGACAAGTCTCAAAATAGTTATGCTGAGTGAAAGAAGCCAGATCAAAATGAGTATACACTGTATGATCCCATTTATGTAAAATTCTGGAAAGTGCAAACTGATCTGTAGTGACAGAGAGCAGATCATTGATTCCTCAGGTATGGGGGGATGTGTGAGCAGGAAGGAGGGAGGGGGGGATCACAAACGGCCAGGAGGAAACTTCTGGGGGTGATGGATATGGTTACTGTATTATCTTGATTGTGGTGATGGTTTCAGAGTGTACATGTTAAACTTATCAATTTGTACACTTTAAATAGTGTGCAGTTTATTGTATACCAATTTTACTACAATAAACTTACTGAAAAATATTGAGTGCCTAGAAATAAAACTTACTAAAGATGTATAAAGCCTCCACACATGAAAGTCTAATATGTTATTGGAAGACATTTAGGTAGATCTAAATAAATGAAGGGATCTACCATAGTCCTAGATTGGATAACTCAATATTATAAAGATGTCAATCCTCCCCAAACTGATCAAAATCTTGTTTTGCTTTTGGACGAGTCTATTCAAAAATGTATATGGGGGAAAAAAAGGCCAAGGATGGCCGAGATGCTCTTGAAAAATAAGGTAAAAGAATTTACATTAACAGATATCAAGACAGTGAGGTGCTGATTTGGAAATAAACAAATAGACAAATGAAACAGAATAAAAAGCCCCAAACAGACCCACACTTGTATAGTCACTTGATATGGGATAGGAGTGGGAAGGCAGAGTCATTGAGAAATGACCAATAAAAGGCACTGACTGTCAATTGGGAATCTACAAGGACACTTCCCACAATACACAAAAATCAATGCCAAGATGTATTAAACACCTAAACATGAAATGCGAAAACATACAGCTCTTAGAAAGCAGCACAGGAGAATATCTTTATGATCCTGAGTAAAGGAAGATTTTTTAAATAAGTAACTAAAAGCACTTATGATGAAAAGGTAACAATAAAAAGGAATAAGCTGTTAATTACATTAAAATTAAGAACTTTACTCACTAAAGATATCACAAAGAGAATAAAAAGACAAATGACAGGGAGGTGAGCAAGATATCTCCAACTATCAAATAGAAACCTGTCAAAACCACAGTGAGATACCACTACACACCCTATCGAATGACAAAACTTTAAGAATCTGTTGGTGTGTATGAGGGGAGCAACGGAAACTCTCTTACGCTGCCACTGGGAGGATAAACTGGTAGACTACTTTGGAAGGATGTTGGACAATATCTACTGAAGTTGAAGACAGGCATATCACATGACCCAGAAATTTCTCTATTAGTTTATAGCCTAATGAAATTTCCATACACAGGTACCAGTGAGATGTGCATAGCAACATTGTACGTAGTATTAAAAAACGGGAAAACAGCCGGGCGCGGTGGCTCACGCCTGTAATCCTAGCACTCCGGGAGGCCGAGGCGGGTAGATTGTTTGAGCTCAGGAGCTCGAGACCAGCCTGAGCAAGAGCGAGATCCCGTCTCTACCAAAAATAGAAAGAAATTAATTGGACAACTAAAAATATATAGAAAAATTCGCCGGGCATGGTGGCGCATGCCTGCAGTCCCAGCTACTCGGGAGGCTGAGGCAGGAAGATCGCTTGAGCCCAGGAGTTTGAGGTTGCTGTGAGCTAGGCTGATGCCACGGCACTCACTCTAGCCTGGGCAACAGAGTGAGACTTTGTCTCCAAAAAAAAAACCAAAAAAAAAAAACCCAAAAACTAGGTTTTAAGCATTTAATTAAATAAATTTTAGACCAAAACATGTAACTTATAGTTGAGAACAACTTAGAGTGGTCTTCCTCAAATACAGTTCTTCTCTCCCTAAAAGATTTCCAGAATAAGGATTTTTGAAGCTAAATAACTTATGTTTGAAATACACCTTACTTTTCATTCCCATGTGGGAGCTTTGTTGCAAATACTTTGTAATAAATGAGTTTTTTGTTTGCTGCTTATGTCTGCCCTCCACTTGCGTGTAAGTACTGCAAGTGTAGTCATCACCCTAATCACCACTGTGTCACTAACACCAGGCCCAGTGCCTGGCTCATCGTAGCTCTCAGTTATTTGCTAAAAAAAAGATTTGTGAACATAATGTGGCTTTGAAAATTCCTGGAATAATGAGACCTGTTTTGCATGTTGATCCAGAGTTTAATGTGTTAATCCAGTGTTTCCCAAATGAATGTATGCACAGGAAACTTGCCCCTCCCACATACCCACACAGATCTCCCAGCTGGAATATATTTTTGGAAATACCACCCTGAGATATGACAGGGTGTTACTGGAGCCTGGGAGAGCTGAGAGGACAGGGGACCACAGGGGAAGAGGAGTGATCATCAGAGAGAGAGACAGAACCACCGCTGGAACTGTAGTTCCAAACATAGGTAGTGGAAGACACGTTCTGACCTCTCTCTCTCTGCCTACCTTTCCATCTCTTGCATTGCTTCACATTTGGCTAAATGCAACCAGAAACCAGAGGGCAATGGAACCCAGATGATGTAGCCTATAGAGGTCAGGATAGAGGAGGGTGGAGAATGGATTTGGGAAAGGGCAAAAGGTGAATGACCACCACTATCACCACCTAGACACAGACAAAATGTCAACCTCTATTGAACTGTCAGGGTGGTAATGACTTCCCCTGGTATTATCCTGGGGAGTCTAAACTTTGTCTGTAAGTTTTCATGATCACACCAAAACCTCTGTAAAGAGTCCTCTCATTATAGTCTCCCCAGAAACCCCATCACAACACACCTTCTATATTTTGTGGCTCCCCCCTAACTACAATAGCTATGGCCTCTTCAGTCTGGAGTGGACTGCCAAGGGGAAATTGAACACCTTTCTGGCAGACTCAGAGCTTCACATAGTGGTTTTCTTATTTTGATCAATGTTTCATGAATTCCCAGAATTTCATGCACACCTGTATGGGTTAGTACAGAAATAAACCCCAGGTCCAAAGTAAAGTATGCTTATGCGTTATCCATCTTTCTAGTTCACTGTTGGGAGATGAACTATGAACTAGATAGTTTTAATCTATTTCCTCGCACAGATTTTGAGCTTCAAAGAGAAGAGGAACTTATTCCTTGGGGCCATCAATCCCCATTGTTAATATAGTTCAGGAAACTGTGGGTACACTTTGGACGTTAATTCAATTCACATATTCATTTAGATGCTGACCGCAGCTGCTGAGAATAGACAAAGTGGAGGCACCATCCATTAGCTTCAGACAAAAGGATAACATTTGGCAGCTCTGCGAACAAAGGCAAAGGGACACACATTGTAAAAAGAAGGTACCAGTCCCCGGGTGTGGTGTTTCACATCCTTTTATGTGATATGAAAACTGGACGAATGCACTTACTTTTTATTATTACAGACTTGGCAATAACTAGGATCTATCCAGTTTGGGTAGGGTAATACTGAATATTACCTAATAATACCTAAGAGCATACTCCCTATAGATGCGGATGGTTGGTTATGTCACTGCATGAAGTGTTGGTTTTGTACCTACCTTTAGTAGGTTTAGTTGCCTTGGAAATCATTGGAGATGAGATACACAAAGTCAAATAATGTTGTAAAATAAAATCCCCTAAGATGTGTGGAGAGACAACTCCCCATTCTGGTGATGGGGTTATAGACATCTGAAGCCTTGTAGCGGTCCCCAGTAGATCCCACGAGCAGGAGAGGGTTGTGACCAGGGGAGTTGCAGACAGATTTGTCCCCGCAAGCCTGTGCTCCGAGCTGGTGGGTAACAACCTGCCACCTCAGAGATCCTCCAGCAGCATCAATATAAATATTTGACTGTCACTTAGAGTTGATTTTTTCTATTAAAAATTTCAAGAGAAATAAAGCCAGTGTAATGACTACCTTCTTTCTGAGCTCTTTTGCTCATTCCATTATCCTTAACATTAGCCCATTTTTTCTTGGCATAGTTTCCATCACCTTGGAAATTATTTTGCAGGATGAAATAGTTGCTTTCTAGTTGTGTGGGTCCTTGATATTGGTTGCATGTTTCCGTTCTGTGGAACTGGTTCATAGGATTTCAGGCTAAACCTGCTTGGGCAGCTAAACTTGTGATGAAAATAATGATAACCTAGTTCTCTTGTTTTTGTTTATAATTATTTATTTTAATAATCACTGTTTATATTCTTATCTTCTTCTCAAAGTATTAGTTCCTTGAAAGCCTGTCTCTAATCTTTATCTTGTCCTCAGAGCTAACTCTTCCCAGGATGACTCAGAGCGGAAACAACCAGGCTCCCAGGGTAAGCTTCAATTCTGGCCTTTTATCTCCATCAGAAAAATATCAGAATACACGAGTGTATTTCCCAAAGTCTGAGTTATTTGGTCTAACCTCCATGTGTAGGACATCAACAGGCAAGGTGAAGCTTTATCCTTCCTGGTCCAGTTGTTTACTCTTCCCAAGTGAATTTAGCATGAGGTTTGCATCACTCTCGCTTCAGACTTTGAAGTCCCAGCCCCTTATTTCTTCAGCATTCTCTGCTTCCAACACAGGGAACTTTTGAGCAGTTTAACAACACACAGCCAGAGAATCTCAAAACCTTTTTTCTAGTAATGGTATCTATCATTTGTGTAAGTCAATGGTTGATTCTGGTGGTTTTCCCAGATCAAACCATTTAGGTGGATCCACCTCTTGCCAGTTGAAAGCAGCCTTGTTTTTCACCCCTAGAATCTCTGATAATTCCCAGATATCAAAGATTCTGTAGACAAGCTTCACACAGAACATAAACCCAGAGTACTCCATGTGTTTCCCACGCTGGCTTTTGCATTTAATACACCAACCTAGCCCTTGAAAAATCCAGGTGGATCATGGCAAATTATGGTGGACCATGATAAACTGAGTCACAGCAGCTGTGCTGGATGCAGTGTCTTTGTCATATCAACATAGCTCCTCCCACTTGGGCACTTGGTGTGTGACTATTTGGTGCATATACCCTTCAGGCTGCGTCAGAAAGTAGGATCCAAAGCAGTTTCCATTTGCCTGAATGAGCAGCAGTGCCCAATCAGAGCCTCGCCTCAGGCTGTGTTCACTGTTCTCTGACAGAATATAGTCCAAAGACATCTTGGTTATCTTGCTATTCCACAAAGCATTATACCAATCCATTGCTGCCTAGCCATTTTTGCTCCTCATGTCAGTAGTCCAGCAGGTAGAGAAAGGGGTGACTGGAGTCACTTGCTGACATTGACTTTTTTGAGATAGGGTCTCCTTCTGTCATCCAGCCAGGCTAGAGTGAGGCATCACAATCACCGCTCCCTGCAACCTCAGACTCCTGGGCTTAAGTGATCCTTCTGAGTGGCTGGGACTGAGGCATGCACCACTATATCCAGCTAATTTTTTATTTTTTGTAGAGATGGGGTCTTGCTATATTAGCCAGGTTGGTCTCAAACTCTTGGCCTCAAGTAATCCTCTTGCCTCAGACTCCCAAAGTGCTGAGATGACAGGCATGAGCCACCATGCTCCATCCGATAATGACATCTTGAGGGGAGAGGGTGACTGATACAACACAGGGGCAAGGAGGGGGGTATCCGACACACAAGGGGCTCCCTGAGGGAGCTCATAGTGCTTCCCTGCCTGGGGCACCATGGAAGGATGCCCCTCCCATGCCCCTGGGACCTCAACATTCCCTTACAATCCTACAGTTTTCTACTGTAAGACTTGCTGCCTTCTGTCTGAGGCTTTCTCTGGCTGAAAGCATTCTTGGCACATGCATAGGGAAGGCCAAAATGCCAGAGGGTCAATGCTCCTGAAAGCGGCTCTCACCCAGTGATGGATGGGACTTAGTGGATAAATATCCCAGCTTCTCTATTGTACTGGAACCCAATATTGCTCTAGACAGGCAAGTGCTACAGAAGTTTAGAGAGGAATAACCACAATGGCTGGATAGAAAAGGCTTCCTGGAAGATGCAGAACTTTCTCTCTCGAAAGAAAGAACAGATTTTGACAAGTGGCAAAGAGGAAGGAGGGCATTAGATAGGAGGGATGATGTAGGCAAAGATCTGGGAGCATAGTAGCTTTATTTAATTCCAAGCAGGATAAACTAATACATCTTATCCTCCCTTATGTGTACCGGGCACTGTGCTAAGTTATTGACCTACTTTATTAGGGGAAAAGAAGTAGATTAATTTACTCGAGGCAGAAACACTTGAGTAGAGAAGCATTCAAAACATATTAAAAACATGGCCTGGAAATTTAAATCTCAGCAGCAAGAGTTTGAAGTATATTGAGTAATGGGAATGATATAGACAACTTCTTAGAGGCCAATTTGACAGTATGAGCAGCAATGACTGGGGTAAAAAGATATTGGAGGGTAGAAGCCCAGTTGAGAGACCCACGTAAGGTATGATATGGTGTGGTCCTCACTAGGACAGAGGCCACGTAGGATGGATAAGAATGTTCTGACATGAGACATCAAAGATATATGAAGGAAAGAGGGAGAAATCAAAGATGACCTCAAAGTTTCTTACTTGGTTATGGAGAGAGTGGGAAGACGCCAAATGATGGAGAGGAATGGGTAGTCTGGAAAGTGGTAGAAATGATTAACTCCTTTATAACACCTTTCTTCCTTTTTCTGCAAACACTTCCAGCCAGGAGCTTCCAAAAACTAATGCCAAATTCAGCTTTTGCGGATTGGATTCACTAAGGGAGAATATGTTGAACGAGATTCCAGATGTCCCTGAGCTCCCGCCTTTTGTATTCTTCATGTATCATAATATTTACTAGAAGAGAAACCATGCTCTTTAATTCTCATTCCAACTTGCTGTCTTTGTGGAGAATCTTATTTTCACAACACCAGGGATTGTAGATATTCTAAATTTGGAATTTCCCAACTCTCATCAGGATAAGTGATATCTTTAATGTTTCTTAAATATAGTGTTTGGGCATTTAATTATATTATACAAAACTCGTAAACAGCTATTTCAAGACAGGGCTGATTAAAATGAATCTGTAAGGTGGGGTATTTATTAGTGTATCTTCAAAACCAAGTAATACAGTGTCCCAGCACTTGAACTTGAAATATGAGTGGCGCCTAGAAGATGACATAACAGGGGTGATGACTGGTGTTTAACTTTCGACGAAATAGTTATTTGGGTGATTTCCTATGGGACGGGGCTGGCTGACAGCTAAGCACCTGTGCGTCCCCTCCCCTTTCCATCACTCACGTGGCCCCATGCTTGCTCCTCACCTGTTCTAGACTTTTTGCTCTTTTTTCACATTGTTAGATGTCTTGTCAGGTGAAAGAGGATCCCAGCACTATGAGAATAGCTATAGGTAAGGGATTGGGGCACAGGGAGGAAAGATGATAACTTGAAATGCTGAAAACAAGATGCATCTTTCTCTTGGTCCTTTGGCTAAAACCATGGGGATCACCCTTCTGTGACAGGGTCACTATGCGCTAAAGCAATCCCTTGGCTACTGTGTGCCTTACGGAATTCATCACACGTTACTCTCTTACCTTGTGCAGGTGGGTTTGTTTGTGAAAATAAGGTGCCAGTTATAATGTATCCTAAAATCCTTCTCTCGTTCTCTATGGCTATGTTCTCGCTCTCTGTATGCCCTTTCCTATTTTTAAGGTATTCTGAAGTGAAGACGCTTACAAGCCTGGTACCAGATGGTTTATGGTCTGTGAAATCTGCCTTGATTTCAGATATTTACTTTTAACAGAACTCCACAGTCAGGCTGTTGTTCCAGAGACTGACTGGCAGAGAGATCAGTTGGGCCTAATTAAACACTTCTGGAGTCAGACCGTATCTCAGGATCATCGTCAACATGTAGTTTCTTTCTCTCTGTCTTTGGCCACTCTGGGCATTACATGCAAACAGCTATACCAGTTTGATCATGTAGGATCCCCTGGTATTCTGCTTCAGGGAAAGTGGTCACTATTGGCTTGGAACTCCTTTGAATATCTAAAATTATAGCTCCCCTGCACAGAAATTTAATTTACAAGAAATAATAGAGGACAAACCTAAAATCTATGAATTTTTTATGGATGCCTTTCCCCCTCATGTTCCAAATTCCAGTCTGTGAATAGCTTTTGTTTCTCTCTGGGGATTGAAGGGGATGTCATCGTCTCAGGTTGCATATCCCGAGGCCTCAGGAATCATTTCTACACCTTCCAGAGACCATGGGAACTCCTATTATCTATGGGATATTTTCAGTTGTACACTGCCTCCTGGGTTATTTTGGAGTCAACCCATTTTTACCTTTTCCTCCTGGTTGTCATTCTTTTTCTTCTTTTAACCCCTGGGATTTATTCTTTCTTCCTAGTCACTCTTCCGTGTCTGCACAGCCATGTTTCGTCTTTTCCCACTGGAAAGGGCCTTTGGTTAAATTGTCAATTGATTATGTGCTTCACTGAAAGGGACATAAGTTACTTTTTTGTTAGTTCAGCATCTTTTCCTTTCAGGAGCTTCCTGCCTGATGGGGCTGTCTGTCTTGTCCCCTCTTGTACCCAGCTCTGGCTGGCCAAAATACTCCATCCCTTTAGCCTGAACCCTGAGTGGTTCAGAAGGGGGCATGTGCCCTAAGCTAAGTCAATCACAACTCTTCTCTGGGACTTTTGTGGGAGCTTTTCAGGCAATTGGCTCTGTCTTATACCTCCTTTGGGATTGCCAGCTATAAAGAGAGCACTGCTTGGGAGTGGCAAGGGCTATCTTTACCACAACACCGGGGAGTCTGCCTGAGAAAGAAGCCAATGCAGAGAACAGCAGAGCCAGGAGGGTGAGGGCTGCCCTGAGCGCTTGAGACATTTCGGCCCCAGGCTCCTGCCTTTTAGGGTCTATGGGCCAATAAATTCCCTTTTCTGCAGGATTTCTGTCACAGCATCTGAAAGATTTCTGACTAAAACACACACACAAAATATCAGTTATAAGTCAAGAATGTCACTTTATTTATTTATTTATTTTTTCAATTTTTTTTTATTTCAGCATAATATGGGGGTACAGATGTTTAGGTTACGTGTGTTGCCCTTGCCCCCCTTCCCCCCTCAGTCCAGGTTTCAAATATGTCCATCCTATTGCGTGGTGCGCATTGCACTCTTTGTTTACACATATACCCGTCCCCTCCTCCCTCCTCCCCCCTCCCCCCGCCCAACATCCAATAGATGTTATTCTTATATATGCACTTATCTGTTGATCAGTTAATACCAATTTGATGGTGAGTACATGTGGTGCTTGTTTTCCCATTCTTGGGATACCTCGCTTAGTAGAATGTGTTCCAGCCCTTTCCAGGAGTATATAAGAGGTGCTATGTCACCATTGTTTCTTAAAGCTGAATAGTACTCCATGGTATACATATACCACAGTTTATTAATCCACTCATG
>CAUYSK010089095.1:0-16291 GCA_963575035.1 Avahi laniger
GCTTTTATTTTTTCCCCAAGAGCTAGGCAAATTGATTATAAAGTTCATTTTGAAGAACAAAGGGGGAAAAATAGGTAAGACAACCCTGGGGACAAACAACAACGGCGGGAGTGTCAGCCTTACCAGATATTAACACACATCATGAAGCTTGTGAAATTAACGTAAGGTGCTGTCAGTGCATGAATAGGCAGATCAAAGGAAAAGAAGAAAATCCAGACATTGGCCCAAATCTGTATGAAATTCGGTATTCAATAAAGCAGCATCTGAAATCAGTGGGGGGAATATGGGTGTTTTAACAAGCGGTGGTGAAATAATTGCTTAGCTGTGTGGGGAAAGATAAAATTTGAATTTATTCCCATGTCACACATCAAGAAAAATTACAAATCTATCAGAAATATAAATATAAAAATTAAACCATACAAACAAAATTTGACTGGCTTAAAAAAATCAAACCGCACAAATACTAGGAGAAAATATAGGTTAACCTTTAGAAACAGGGAGTCGGGGTGTGAAGGGGGTGGCCTTGCAAAAATAACAGGAAAATACCTAATGCCACAATTTCCCCAGTAATGGCTAAAGATCAATCCTATGAGTTCTCTCATTAACAGGTAACCTGCGGGAGTTCTGTTTCCCATAACTTCTGAAAAGAGCTGAATGAATGGAAAAGAGACGTAAATCTCTCTCCTTCAAAGCTGTTTTTTGAGAATCTGTTTTTACAGAGTTCCTGAATAAACAGCAGGAAAATGAGCTACAGCCTCAATCATATCTTGAGGACAGAATCACAGCTCCTATGATCACCTCTTCTCCAAGGAAGACAGGAAAGCCAGTCTTGGACTTTGACATTCCTGCAGTTTTTGTTATCTACCTGCTGTCAGCCATCACTATGTTCTGCTCTTTGTCCCCCTTAAAATCAGTGAGCCATTTGGCCTCGCTGCTGGCACCGCCTTCTCTTTCTTTGGGATGCCATGCCGTCTCCCTGCTCTCTTCCTCTCCTTCCCCTCTTTCTTTGTCTCTCTCCCTCTCTCTTATTCTCTCTCCTCTAAGAAGAATAAAATAAACTTTTTACTTTTATAACTTAATCTCTGCATGAGAAATCTTTCTCCACCCACACTGTGAGCACCTACTAACTTTTCCACCCTGACGGGTGATAATGATGGATGATAATAAGTGTAATAAGGAAAGAGAAAATATTCCCTCAGACTATGTGTGGGACTGTAAATTGGGACAGTCACTTTAGTAGTCAATTTGCATATTTGATTAAAACTAAAAGTTTCATCTTTCTTATCTTACCTAGAAACTTACTCGTGCATGTGCCTGTGGACTTTTATTTATCACTTATATTTTCTAAGAGAATGGGGCACCCGCCTCACGCAGAGCCACGGGGAAGCCCAGGGTTTAGTTAGGAGACAGCAGCAGGAGAGGGAAGCAGAGGCCACAGTCTTCATTGCATTTTCTCCCAGGAAAGAGAAAGCAGGGCAGGGGAGACAGCTTAGGACCAGCTACTTTGAAAAATTCTGGTGGGCTTTGAGGCATAGGGACTGTCCCTAGTTGTCTGGTTGATTAAGGGCAGGGGAAATATTGACTTGGTATGTGAGAGTTAGGTGAAGGAAGTGGCTGGGGGTGTGGACTAGGATTGGTTGGTTTGTATATGAAAGGCAGGCTCACGGGAGGGGGGGGGGCGGAATGGTCTCTCCCCAGTCAGCAAACCCCTCAAAGATGTCAAAACGTCATAAACTATAGAAAATAAAAATGTGATTAAAACTATAGTCTACTGGGAAAGACAGAAAATTGAGTAGGCATTAATAGTACCTCATGTTATGGGACAAGAAAATGGAGGACCCGAGTTAGTGTGGGTGTCAGGAAAGGTGTAAAAAGAATTGGATATCCAAGGTACACTTTCCTAGATTTCTTCCCTAAGTAAGAACGGTTCTTACTGAGCCTCCCTCCTTCAGACTGAGGATCACTGGGGTACTCTTGTGATGACAGTAGTACTTATTCCCATCTTTCACAGACTTGATACATTATTGCAGGTTTATTAGTTTTATAATCAATGTGTGTGTGTGTGTGTGTGTGTGTGTGTGTGTGGCTCCTTCTGTCTTTCTGCCTCCCCATCTTTAGTGCTGGCTGATTCATGATACAAGATAATTGATTAAGATTCAGCTCTCACATCTCTCTTATAAGGAGGAAGAAATAGAAAAGGAAACAGGATAGGTCCTTTTTTTTTTACCCCAGCTTTACTGAGGTATAATTGACAAATAAAAAATCAACATACTCAAATCAATCAATGTGGTACACCATATTAACAGAATTAAGGATAAAAATCATAAGAACATCTCGATAGATGCAGAAAAGCATTCGACAAAATTCAACAACCTTTCATGTTAAAAAAAACCAAACCAAAACAAAAAAACCTCTCAATGAATTAGGTGTAGAAGGAACACACCTCAACACAATAAAGGCCAGCCATAGCCAATATCATACTCAATGCTGAAAAGCTGAAAGCATTTCCTCTAAGATCAGGAACAAGACAAAGATACTCGTTCTCATCACTTCTAGCCAACACAGTACTGGAAGGCCTAGCCAGAGCAATTAGGCAAGAAAAAGAAACAAAAAGCATTCAAATCAGAAAGGATGAAGAACAGTTCCTTCTTAAAGAGCTTCTCCAAAGCCTCACTCAATGACTTCTACTTTTATCTCATTAGTTACCTCTGTAGACAAAGGGATCGTGATAGGGTTCTTTACTTAAGCATGTTGCTAACCTAGAAATATAGGCGGTCTATATGTTAGGGAAAAATACCTTAGATGGGAAACTACAATAACAATTCCATTTGGGTATGCTTATATCAAATACTTTCATACCACAAAGTAGCAGGTGATCCTCTAAGTACTTTGTAAATATGATTCATTTTATTTTCATAAAAATCCCTGAAAAAGATATGATTATAATCTCCATTTAGAGATGGAGAAACTAAGGACCAGAGAAGTTAGTTAACTAGCTCAAGGTGACACAGCTATTACATGGTAGGGAATCAAACTCAAGCAGCCTGCTTCCAAGTCTGGGCTCTTGACCACTAATCTTTGCTGTCTCTTCCTGTTCTAGAACAGAGGGCTAGATGCTTGGTATCTGGAAGCAGAACTAAAGCTTCACCAGCTGTGCCCCAGTACACTTGGCAGTCACAAGGGTGTCTTTCAACACAAACATTTATATATTTATACCCACTTTACTACCTCCATGTGTCCTAACAACAGCAAAGGCCAAGTGCTCTGCAGCGAGTCTGATGAGAAGGGTGGGATTGGCACCCAGGCTGGGATTCTCAGAAAGCACTTATGAGAAGTTGACTCACCATGGTATTTCTGTGCACTTGGGCACCCCCTGGAGGTAGACATCTTGACTTAGCCTTATTGATAGAGGAAAACCATGAAAGTGGGGTGCTTAGGGTCACCACTGTCTTCACCTCTGCCCTCCAACAGTCACGATACAGAAGACCATCCCTGATCGGCCTCTCATAGAGAAAGAATCGCCAGAAGGGGATGAGCAGAGTGGGAGGAAGCACCAGGGACCTAAATTTAACTTCCTTTAACCTTTACTGCAGTATTTTCATGTGTGGTGGCCCCTCCAATTCAATGGCTGACTTTTGTCTTTTAGCCAGCACAAATGCATCATCAGCAGTTATCTTAAGATAGTTATGAACCTTAATCTAACGATAATTCATTCAGAGCAATGACTCTGTGCTGTCCTGATCTAATATTTTTGTCCCTGCACAGCTATTCATCTGCTTTAAATCCTCAGATGACCAGATCAGAAGTTCCAGTAGACCATGCTACATAACACTAGAAGGAACAGGGTCTCTGTGACCTGAGCAAACAGACTGTGGTCCCAGAGCTCTATCTTGAGAAAAACCCAGACAGGAATCCTGACCCCAGCAGAGGGCAGCTGGAAGGTCCCATGGCTTCCACAGCAGATGGATGGAAGATAGCAGTGGAGACAAAACAAGGAAGCAGGTGAATGTCAGGAATTACCTGGCTCATGCTCTAGTTGAAACACTACCACCAGCCTCTCCTAGGTCCCCGGGTCACATTAGAGCCCCCTCAGTCTCCTATGTAAAAGATGTCCCCGAGTCTGGCTCCTCATCCACTCTGACTCTCCTGATACCTGTTCACTTGTCCATAATTGGGTCTATAACCAAGGTGAGAGTTTGGAGAGCCCAGGAAGGCTCTGAGCAAGGTGGAGGTAGAGCTGGTGAGTCTTCAAAGGAGAAATGGATGAGAAGAGAAATATTTGGAGAAGAAATATGCAAAGATGATTTGCTCTATTTGGATCTGAGTAAAAGTAACTTCACAACATAGGAATGTAGACTTACAGTGTTTCTAGGTGACATTTATCAAGAGCCTGACCTAGAACTGGCACTTTTACCAGATGGACAAGGACATCTGTACTTGAGTCTATGTCAGCTTTTCCCTGGTCCCTGGCTTCTTAAAGCTGCCTTGTAGCTTAAGAGTGTTCTTTTATACCTGAGTATAATCATAGCCATTGCACGTGGTAGATAGCAATATCGGCAAACTAACCAACATTCAGTTAGCACTCACATGTTAGGCATGTGGTTTTAGCTCGGATTAATCTTTTCTTGGATGATTGTGTTAGATGTTGTAAACTCCATGGAGAAAAATAAATCTTGGAAGAGGGACAGGGAGGGCCAGCTGGTGTGGATTATAATGTTAAATAGGATCACTGACAAAGTCCTCAGGAAGATCACATTTGAGCAAAGAGAGGTGAGCAGGCTAGCCAAGTGGGCGTCTGGGAGAAGGTTGCGGGTGGAGAAGCAGCAAGGGCAAAGGGCTCGACGTGGGAGTGTGCCTGGGTGTCAGAGGAACCGCACAGAGTGAGGGGGGAGAGTAGGACATGAGGCCAGTGAAATATGGACACAGAGTACAGTCTGTGCCTCCCTTCAAAGGCCAGTGTAAGGACTTTGGCTTTTACCATCAACAAGATGAGAAGCGATTAGAATGTTTTGAACAAAAGAGTGACATGATCTGACTTTTTTTTTTAAGAGTGATATTAAATATTTCTTTATTTTTCTATAACTTGTTTCGTAGATTGTAAAGAACTTTTTTTCTACTTCTAAACTTTCAGCAGTTTTTAAATCTTTCTGTTTATGTGAGCATACAAACTGAATTTCTATTGTGTTCCCCTTTCTTTATTTGGACTCCTTCGTTAGAAATATTATACTTAATGAATACTATTAGGTCAAGACCATAGTTTAATTGTGAAGGCTTCATGAATTCTAAAATAACCTCTTCAATTTTAAATGTATCTTCTATTTTCAAAAAATTAAGTAATTAATTATTTTTATTTCCACATATTATGGGGGTACAAATGTTTAGGTTGCATATATTGCCTTTGTCCCACTCGAGTCAGAGCTTCAAGCATGTCCATCCCCCAGATGGTGTGCACCACATCCATTAGGTGTGAATATACCCAGGCCTCCTCCCCCAACCACCGTGCCCGACACCTGATAAATGTTACCACCATATGTGCACATAAGCATTGATTAGTTAATACTAATTTGATGGTGAGTATATGTGGTGCTTGCTTTTCCATTCTTGTGATACTTCACTTAGTAGAATGGGCTCCAGCTCTACCCAGGATAATACAAGAAGTGCTAGATCACCATTGTTTTTTGTGGCTAAGTAGAGCTCCATGGTACATATGCACATTTTATTAATCCATTCATGTATTGCTGGACACTTGGGTTGTTTCCACATCTTTGCAATTGTGAATTGTGCTGCTATAAACATTCAAGTGAAGATGTCTTTTTTATAGAATATCTTGTTTTCCTTTGGGTAGATGCCCAGTAATGGTATTGCTGGATCAAATGGTAGTTATACTTTTAGCTCTTTGAGGTATCTCCATATTACTTTCCATAGAGATTGTACTAGTTTGCAGTCCCACCAGCTAATGTCTCCATATTACAAATGAAGAAACTGAAATGCAGAAAGTTCAGCAAATTACCTAAGGAAGAAATTACCTAGGAAGGCAAAGCATGGAGATGACTGGTGCAAGTGCCAGGATGAGCTTTTACATAATACATCTGGGAATCAGTAGAGTTGTGAGAAGGATCAGTCCCCTCTGAAAGGAGAAGTTCCTGAGCATTGAGCTGGTTCTTTGGGTGGAGGCCTGAAAGAAGTTGGGATAAAGGACAGAACATGCTATTTGCATTGAAAGGATGGACAACATGGTTGAGAGGGAGGTTTCGAGAGAGAATGTGATCCAGTAAGGTCTATTTGCAGAACCCACTATATATTAGGAGAATGTGAAAGTTTCCTGGATCCCTTTGTATCTTGAACTGCAAAGATTAGAAGACTGTTTCCATTAAAAATTTCAGGAGGTGGTAGTATTAAACAATTAATAATATTAAACAATTAATATAACCAATGCAATTAAACATCTCTACCAAGCTGTAGGAAAATCTAAGGGAATGGTTACCTAGTGTGCATTATAAGGGAATACGTGGGTTAGGGAAAGGCTGGCAGAAGTCCAAGGAAACCAGCCCCAGTAGACCCTTCCAGGAGAAAGAGGAGTGTTTGGCACCAATGTTCCCTGGTCTCTGCAACCAATAGGGCTCTGGTGCTGTCTTGCCTTGTATCTCTGGCACAAATACAACCGTGAGACTCTGAGCCAGGTGGAGCTGACATTCTTGTGTTTTGATGATCCACATATATGCACATAGTGGGAATCTTTTGTTATTCCCCCATATGGGAAAACACTCTCTGCTCCATAGCTAATACACTTTAGAAGATTTTCCTTGGCTCTTTTCTGTCTCAGTGTTTGTGGGATGGGGTTGAGGAGGGAGGTCCGTAGCAAGCCTGTTCAGTGTCCATGTGTGTTATGGAACATGCCCCAAATGGGATTCAGAGATCCTGCCTAGAGTCTGCTCCTACCTGGCTGTGACCCAAACAAGCTTCTTCCCTTCTCTGTGGCTCTCAGATACAATATAGGGGCAGAGCTCTGTGCCTGCAAAAGGCCTTGCCAGCCCTTCTGTGGCTCTACAATATTATCTCTTGATTATCTAGGAAGAACTGCCAATTGTCACAGGCATAATAGTGCAGGAGATCTCTGGTGCAAGTCACAGAGCAAAGCCTGCAGCAGAGACATGCATAGATATGGGGTTCAAGGATGGGGACCACTGGTTTCGGACACAAAGAGAGATTTGTCACTGATACCAACATTCCCATGTCCTTCCTTTCCTGAGTGTGTGGCTTCTCACTTTGTCCCACTTCTTGTCCCTGGAAAGGGAAGGGCCCAGATTTTGCCTTTAGAGTGTTTCCAGTCTCTGATCAGGACAAGTTCCTAGCATGAGAGGAGATCCAGGTCCTGTCCTCAGGGAGCAACATGTCTCTTTGGGCACCTCCCCCTCTAATCCCCTGGTTGCGGCAAGGGGTGCCACTGAGATGAAATTTTGGTCTGGCTCCCACACTAAGGGGCCCAGCTTCAAACACGCAGTAATGTCAGGATTCATGGATGCTGGTGCTATAAGGGATCTGAGAGATAATCTAGTATAGAGTTTCTGACTATCCAGGTGGTAAATCCTGAAACAAGCTAACCAGGGGGACTACAGAGAACTTTTAAAGACTAGTAGATTTTCCTAATAAGAACAGCCCATTAAGCTGGATGACACAGGTGTTCACCTGTGTCCTGGCAGAGGCCAGACCCCATGACCTGTTTTAGTACCTTCCACCTTGGAGATGCTTTTCTCCACCTATTACCCTGTATATTTGCTAGACTATTTTTCCATGAATCTGCAAGTCTCTGATTCTATGAGCTGGTGTCCAAAGAAATAAATGCGAGGGAGTTTCTGGGAGCTTTGGTGATAGCCCTGTGACTCATTCTGGCACTTGCACCAGTCATCTCCATGCTTTGCCTTCCTAGCCTATAAAATGGGTGGAGCACAACCCACCCACCTGTTTTGGTGGCACGTGGATGCAGTATCTCTCACCAGGGATGTTAGTGCTATCTGCAGATGTCAAACCCATTAGTGAGAGCGTGGCCCTACAGAGCAGGAAATGAGCCAAGCAGAGCTCACAGATGGCACGCGATGCACAGTTTGGCTAATGGCAGGACAGAGCTCACCATGTGGAAGAAGGAGATGGGTTTGGGCTATACTGCCAATGTAAGGTATCCTTATCCATTCACTCACTCATTCATTTGTTTAGTCAGTGTTTCCCCAGTCCTGTGGTGATATACAGTAAATATGTCCACAGTAACCAACTCTTGAAAGTTATAATTTAGTGGGAATAACTCTATGAACAGCTAAGTTTTGGAAGTATACATTTCCTTTGTGGAATAGGCCCCTACAATCACAGAGTGTCATACCAAAAGGGGCCTCATCTAACCTCTTTAGAGTGGAAGACAAAAGGCAGCAGGGCACTGTGGAATCATAGGCTGGGGTAGTGGTGGAATCAGAACAGGAGCTCAGGTCTTCCTGTTGGTGCCTGGAAATATCTCTCTCCTGTTCTGTTGACATGCCCTAAAATGGCTGTTCTTCTAGGCATTTTCTTCCCTATAAAGTTGGTCTGTCTCATCCTACATATAATAGAGGGCTTTGTAATGACTGCCTGTTAGGTGACTGAAAGGTGTGGTTCCTAGAACCAAATGGATTTTAACACCAGAAAGAGTATGTTGTGGTGGAAAAACAATAAAACTTGAAGTTTCTTATACCTGAGTTCAAATTCTGGCTCTACCACTTCTACCTATGTGAGCTTAGGCATATTATTTATTTGTTTGTTTGTTTGGGACACTGTGAGGACTAAATTTGACAAGCTATCCTATGTGAAGTGTCTAATCCCAACAGGAATTGTTCCTTTCTCCTTTCCTCCATAAAACGTCAGGCCTGGGTATCAGCTGAGGTGGGAACTTAGGAGAGCAGGAATGGAATGGCCTGGAACCACGTCCCTCCTCACTTACTCTTGTCCTTTAGGGAGAGGGACTGGTGGGTTTCATAGAGGCAGGTGGAGAATGTGACAAGCCTATCAGAGGCAGGAATGACAGGAGGAATCAGGACACATTCCAATCCTGAGACAGAACCTCCCCTTCTTGCTTCCTCCAAATTGTTCAGGGGCAGGGAGAAATCGCTTTGCTTGATTTAAAAATATACTACAAAGCTATAATAAAACAAATGGTACTGGCATAAAAACAGACACATAGACCAATAAAATCCAGGAATTTTAATCCACACATTTACTGTCAACTGATCTTTGACAAAGGTGCCAAGAACACACAAATGGGGAAAAGACAGTCTCTTCAATAAATGGTCCTGGGAAAACTGAACATCCACATGTAGAAGTTTTAAATAAGACCCTTATCTCATACCATATACAAAAATCAAGTAAAACGGATTAAAAATATAAGTGTAAAATCCAAAATTGTAAAACTACTAGAAGAAAACATAAGGGGAAAGCTTCATGACATTGGTCTGGGCAATAATTTTTTGGATATGACCTCAAAAGCACAAACAAAAAAAGAAAAATAGGCAAGTGGGATTACATCAAGCTAAAAAGCTTCTGTACAGCAAAGGAAACAATTAACAGAGTGAAGAGACAACTTATAGAATGGGTGAAAATATTTTCAATCTATACATTTGCTAAGGGGTTAATATTCAAAATGTATAAGGAACTTAAACAACTCAATAGCAAGAAAACAAATAGCCAAATTAAAAAATGAGCAGCTGGACATGGTGGCTTATCCCTGTAGCCCCAGCTAACTGGGAGGTTGAGGTAGGAAAACTGTTTGAGCTCAGGAGTTTGTGACTGACCTGGGCAACACAGTGAGATCCCATTTTAAAACAATATGGGCAAAGGACCTGAACAGACATTTTTCAAAAGAAGACATGCAAATGATCAACATGTATATGAAAAAAATTCTGAACATACTAATAATAAAGTAAATGATAATCAAAGCCACAATGAGATACCACCTTACTCCAGGTAGAATGGCTATTATCAAAAAAACACAATATAACAAATGCTGGTGAGGATGCAGAGAAAAGAGAACTCTTATACACTGTAGATGGGAATGTAAATTAATACGGTTACTATGGAAAAGAACATGGAGGTTTCTTAAAAACTACAAATAGAACTACTATATGATCCAACAATCCTACTACTGGGTATTTATCCAGAGGAAAAGAAATCATTATATCAAAGGGATATCTGTACCTCCACATTTATTACAGCATTATTCACAATAGCCAAAATATAGAATTAACCTAAGTGTCCATCAATGGAGGAATGGGTAAAGAAAATGTGGTTTATACATACCCAATTGAATACTATTCAGCCATAATAAGGGAAATCTTGTCATTTGCAACAAAATGGATGAACCTGGAAGATATCATGCTAAGCGAAATAAGCCAGGCACAGAAAGACATACCACATGATCTCACTCATATGCGGAATCTATAAAAGTTGATCTCACAGAAATGGAGTAGATTGGTGGTTACCAGACCTTAGGGTTGTTGCAGGGTGGGGTTGGAGAGATATAAAAGAATGTTCAGAGATTTTTCAAGACCTGACTTGAACTAGTTTGTGAACTAGTGGTGGTGGTGGAGCGGGGGGAGATTTGCATTTTCTTTGTTTATTTGGGAGCTTTAGGGCTTATGGGTCCTGGGGAATGTGAGGATTCATTATGTACAAATATAGTAGCAGTATTTATCCAAGAAGCCACATGGCCCTGGGCTGGCTGATCTGAAGAAGTGAGATTTAGAACCAGTGGCAGGATCAAATTCAAGATAACCTTCCCCAGTGGGCAACCCAACAAGACTCAGTGGGAACAGTATGGGCTCTGGAACTAGGTAAGCTTGGGTTCAAATATCCTCTGTTACTACTGACCGGCTGACCTTGCTGACACAGTTAGACCTCTTGGTCTCAGTTTCCTGTTCTGTAAAAATAGAGCTAATGAAGACTACCTCACAGGGTTTTTCAAGAACAAATGAAATGACACAAGTGAAGAGGCTAGGACAGTATTTGGCACATAGGAATGCTCAATAGTTGATATTTCCACTTCTCTTTCTGCATCTACTGCATAGGGAAGAGGAAGGAGGCAGGGATTCCAGGCCAATGTATTGTTTAGAAATAAAAGGCAACATATTGTAGTGATAAAGATCATGGTCTGTGGAAGCAGACTGTCTGCATGTGAGTTCTGGCTTCCTTACTTACTTGCTTTGTGACAACAGGTGACGCCCTTAGTCTTTCAGGGTCTCAATTTCATTCATCTGTAAATGTATGTGCCTTGTGAATTGTTTGGTGCATAAAAAGTACTCAATTAAATGTTAGATTTTACTGCTATTGCCATCACACAGCGTTCATCTGGCTAGAATTCACCCTATCCTGGATTTTTGGGGATCAAAGCCTGATAGTGAGGTCTAGGAAGGTGATGATGGGGAAGGTCACAGGACATGAGAAGGCTAAGGAGAGAGTCTAGACATGGAGCTTTGGGTCTGCAATCATCAAGTGCCCACCTAGTTTCCTTAGAATAACCTGATAATGCATGGAATAAACCATTTCTTGCGGGCCTTGTGCCCTATTGAGCCAGAGACCAATGGGCCAAACTCTTTGTGCTCAGCAACTCAGACCAGTAGAAGCCACCGTGAAAGCCTTCAGAAAGGACACTTGCTTTAGGCTGGGAAGACACAGTGTATGAAAAATTGAGAATCTAATCGTATCTTTGACAAGTCCTTGAAGAGCCAAGTGACCTAGAAACAGCCTCACTAGAGACAGATCACATAGGCATCACTCATAACTTCTAGGAAAAGGAGATTGACTTGTTTCCTGAGGAAGGCAACAGGATCCTTTATCTCATGTTTGGGAAAAACCCAATGTCAAGCAGAGACATGCCCTACCTCTGACTGAAGAGCCAGGCATACTGGGGAAGAATCTTGCCAATGCAACACCAGCCTTTGTCCTCGTGATCGCTGGTGCTTCATTTAGATGCCATTAAATTGCCTCATTGCTGCCCTATAAAAGTCTCTCCAACTGCTGATTCCTCAGATCACTGACTTCTTCCAGTCTTGCTTGCTCCTGTCAGCAAAGAGGGTAAGTCTCCAAACTAGACAGGGAAATAACAAAAAGCACAGCCTCGGTGCAGTTGGGGTGGAGAGCTGCGGGGTGAAGGGGGAGTGTGGACTAGACGCTGAGGACACCCACTGAAGGAGGCAGACGGCGTGCTGGTGGGAGCATATAGCTTGGGTTGTGGGAGGAGGGGGAGAGATACAAGATGAACTGGTAGCCCTGCGTGAGAAGGGACTTCAGAGAACTGAGTTCCCCACCCCACCTCTGAGTGCAGGTGTATAGTCCTCTCTTGGGTCCATATGCTAATGAGGTGAAGAGATGGACCAAGTGGTCCAAGGAGCAAATGGTTAAAAGCTTGCTCAAATTTGGCCTTGCTCTTTGCTCCCTGTCAGGCACAGTTTGAGGGTCATGTTGGTTCAGGGTCTATTGACATAAATTTGCCTTCCCTGGGTACTCCCTGGAAGGCAGGAAGAAGAAAAGCCACCCTGGAGAGAATCGGTGACAGAGAGTTGGTGACAGGGGGAAGTGAACTGGGGAACGGCAATTTCCCCAGTTAATTCACAATCACAGACTGAAGTAAGTAAGATGAGAGGAAGCTTGGAGAGCTGGGTAGAAAAGCAGACTTTACTCTTTAAAGCTCTTCATTTCTCACTGCGGAGACTGAGGCCTAGAGGTCACCAGTGACTTGTCCAAAGCCCACAAGAGCTGAGCCTAGAGTCCCTGGCTCTGAGTCTACCCTTCTGCCAGGTATATAGCCTCTGGGTGTCTGAGACCTTCTCAAAAAGGCCACTGCTTACCAATCACTCTATCCAAATGGGATACTGAAGGTTTCCCTGGAAACCTTCCTAGTTTCACAGTTCTGATGAAATCTCTCTTTTCCAGATTTTGCAAAGCCCCAGAAAAATGTGTGACCAGCAGAAGCAGCCACAATTCTTTCCATCTTGTGTGAAAGGTTCAGGACTGGGGGCTGTGCAAGCTACCAAAGGTGCCTCGGTGACAGGCCCAGCTCCAAGCCAGACCCAAATCGTCTCTGTGACAGGCCCTGCTCCAGCCCCCGCTCAAACCTATGTGAAGTACCAAATTCCATGCCAGCCTCAAACCTATGTAAAGTGCCCAGCTCCTTGCCAGACTAAAACTTATGTGAAATGCCCAGCTCCCTGCCAGACGTACGTGAAGTGCCCAGTTCCATGCCAGACAACCTATGTGAAATGCCCAACTCCCTGCCAGACATACGTGAAGTGCCCACCTCCATGCCAGACGACGTATGTGAAATGCCCAGCTCCCTGTCAGACATATGTGAAGTGTCCACCTCCGTGCCAGACGACCTACGTCAAATGTCCAACTCCCTGCCAGACCCAGACATATTGCGTCCAGTACCCTTCTCCTTCCCAGAGCTACTACGTTCAAGCTCCTGCAGGTGGCTCAGCCTCCCAGTCCTGTGCCCCTGATCCATGCTCTGCACCTTGTTCCACCAGCTACTGCTGCCTGGCTCCCCGGACCTTCGGGGTGAGTCCCCTGAGACGCTGGATCCAGCGGCCCCAGGATTGCAACACGGGATCGTCTGGTTGCTGTGAGAGTACCGGGTGCTGCAGCTCTGGAGGCTGTAGTTCGGGGGGCTGTGGCTGTGGGTGTGGCAGCTCCGGGGGCTGTGGCTCCGGCGGGTGCTGCTGTTTGGGAATTATCCCCATGCGGTCCCGAGGTCCTGCATGCTGTGACCATGAGGATGACTGCTGTTGTTAAAACGCAGGACAGCCCCGCTCCAGAATTCACTATCCTGCTATGCCTTCTGGTACATCCACCAGCCTCTGGCCCCTCCCTGTGATTCCCAGTGATGTAGAACCTCATCGCTTCACCTCTATGCTTTGCTTCTTTACCAAGGCAGCCTGCCAGAGTTAGCGCAACCTCCAAACTTTGGCAAGAATAAAGCAAGAATAAATGCAATTCATGGTAACTTCCTGTCTATTTCTTTGGTCCATGTTTATGCTATTTTTATCAGACATTCTTCTGCTCTTGTTTCGGAACTAGAGGAAAGATGTGCATGAACATGAACAAGCAGACTGAGCTGGTGAAATCCTAGCCTGGAATCCCATGCTTTCTAGAATGTTGTGAATAAACTTCCCCATGTAAGTTAGCAGCATCTGAGGAGGAGATTCGGGGGTTGAGGGCTGCTTCTTTCTTGCCCTCTGATTAATCTGTGGAAAGGCTTTGGCCATGATGAGGCCCTCACGGTAGCCTGATTGCTGTATGTAAACTCAGAGTTTATCCTCTCTCATGCTGAAGGGATAAGGAATCATATCTGCTCAGAAGCATCACTGGCTGATATCCCCACTGCTATACAAGTGGCTTGAACCCATGGTGGACTTTATGGATTACATTTTCTTATCTGATAGCTTGCCCTCATGAAAACATAGGGTAAAAGCCTGGGGGAAGAGGCCAGGATTCCCCCAAAGTGGGTAGATATTTCCCAGGTCAGCCCTCGTAGTAAGTGAGCGATCTCCAAGAGGAAGATGAACCTTGTGGGAGGAGCAGCTGGGCTCCAGGCCAATCACCCATCCTCATTAGCACTTCCTTCTCCATTGCTTGGCTAGCTCTGGAGAGTCTGGGGTAACTAGAGTCTCTAAAACATACACATTAAAACAAAAAGCTAGAGTGAGAATGACTATTCAAAACAAGCCTACAAGGCCTAGTACATAGACAACAATATGTCTGATGAATGCATAAATGAATACATTAACAAATGAATGAACAGGAGCAGGGAATAGTGTGTCTGCTTCTAAGCAATCTCTGGTGATTCACCCTGGGATACTGGCAGAATGACATCTGCACTATTCTGCTGTCTTTGAATGTATAAATACTTGTAGCTCCAAAAATCGTCCTCCATGCCTCCATCCACACCTCTAAACTTGCAGTCCAGTCACTGGACTCCCACCCAGAGCTGGAACAGCCTTGCCTACAACCACGCCTTCCTTTTGTACCACCAAGCGGCCCCTGCCATGCAGGCAGATGGAGTGCTGCCTATTCTGCCATTAACATGAGCATGTGATGCTTCTTTATACTTGCCCTTTAAATATTGTATAAGTAGCACGAGCTATGTAAAAATGTTAATAGTACAGAAGTTTATGGGTAAAAATTAAAAGTTACCTACTAACTTCCAATTCCATACTCTTTTCCAGGGATGACTCTACTCAGTTTGGATTCTATCCATCTAAACCTTTGTCTAGGTATTGCTTATACATAAACCACCCAGAGCTAAATAATTCCTGAAGCTTCCTGTGGCCTAGTCTCTGCAGAGAATTGCATCCAAAAAGCCCAGCCCAGCACTGATGTATTATGAAATATTGTAGGAAATTCACTTGATAAGCCATTATATACTTCTAAAAGCCCCACTTTTATCCTCTTTAATTCTCTCATATCCCACAGCCACTCAGCAGCCTCTCACTAAACTCCCAAATGTTCTCTAACATCCAGACATAGTGGCTCCTTCGATCTCTTTCTCCCTTTGCTCACTCTCCCTTCCTCTCCCATCCTGCTGAGTCTGGTCCTGGTTGTGTAGATAGTTCTCATCTCTCTGGCTCCCTTGTTAATTTTCTCTATATTTACCCAATCTTGGCATTCTCTGTTCCAGAGGAATTGATCGGGAAGTAAAAACCTCTTTTCTTCTCTCCAGCTGTTCTAGCTCTCTCTCCATTCCATTCTATTGATTTTGTGTAGGAGGGAAGAAATGAAGTATAAAACTTAAAAGGCAAAAACATAATTTTCTTTAATAGGGAATATAAGTGAGAAGAAAAGACAAGAAGGAAACTCTCACATGTTAATAAATCTCAAGTGATTGCATATCATAGACTTTTCCTTTTTTATTATATAGGATCACTATGACACTGGGGTGGACCACTGCCCAACAGCAGAGAGGATTCTTGCCTTCCATGCAAGAAGGAATTCAAGCACAGGGGCATGAGTGAGAGAAAAGAGTTCAGACAGGAGATGTGAGCAAAGCAGAGAGTTTTATTGAAAGCACAGTACACTCTTAAGGAAGGCAAGAGAGCAGACTGATCCAAGAAGGAATGGTGCTGCTCCAGGGTTAAGGTCCATTATTTTATATTAAATATGCTATGCAAAACTGGGGGCAGAACATTTATGAATTTTCTGGGAAAAGAGTGAAGAGTTCCTAGAACCAGGACCCTCCCCTTTCTTGACCTTATGGTAACTTCTGGGAGTTGCCATGACATTT
>CAUYSK010089097.1:0-13249 GCA_963575035.1 Avahi laniger
AATTTTTTGCAGAAAATTGTTCTAATAAGAAACTACCTGTCACAATTCACTATTGCAAGAATGTGGAAACAACCCAAGTGCCCGTCAATCCATGAGTGCATTACCAAAATTTGGTATATGTTTACAATGGAATATTACTCGATCAGAAGAAATGACGACGATCTAGTACCTCTTACACTTTCCTGGACTAAACTTAGGCCCATCATCCAAAGTGAGGCACCACAAGAGCAGAAGAACGGGATCCATTTGTACTCGCCATCAAATTGGTACTAACTGATCAACACTAGAGTGATCACATGGCAGAAATACTCTCCAGGGATTAGGGGGATGAGGGGTCAAATCTACAACTAAAGGACATGGGGAGCACTAAAGGGAGGGAAGGGCATGCCTTTAACCTGCATTTGGGTGAGGCAAAGACATGAAGTGTAACTAGAATGTTTGTACCCTCACAATACTTTGGAATAATAAAACAAACAAACAAACAAACAAAAAACTGTATCTTTACTACATTAATTGACTAAAAAAATTAAACAACAAATTCATGAAGTTTAAAAAAGACCTAAAACTATAAGAGGTAAACATGGCTGAATATTTTTCATCGTTTTGTGGATGAGAATAATTTTCTAATGATGTCATTTAAACCAAAAGCCATGATAAAACATATCGATGAATTTGAGTTTTAAAAACTAGAAATGTCATGTAACAAAAAAAAACCCATAGAAATCAAACAGTTTTTTTTAATATGTCATACAGAGAGCCTACCAAACTCCAAAGTCTATGCTCTTTCCACAGTACTTCACTACTTCCTTTGTTCACATAAACAGAAAAGGCCGAGACAATTATTCAAAGTTAGTTGAGCAGGAAATATACAAGAAAGAAATGTTATATGTGAGAAGGTGGTACTGCACTCAAATAATCCTGATTGGTCCTCTGGATTCAGAGAAACATCAAATTTCTCAATATTTCATTACCTTCTGCTTATTTAGCTATAGACTTACACCAGGAGGAAACATCAATAGCTTTCACCACAACATATGAAGCCAGATAAACTCTGTGTCTCTTATCCCCTTGGAATTAACTTCTCTAAAAGGGAAAAAAAATAATCTATGATTTAGAAACATCACATATATGTATTCCAAAACAACAAAAAGCAAGGGGCATCCAGACAGTCCTAATAATGAAGTACTGATGCCCACCTATGGCACTGCATGATTAAAAGGATGTGCTTTAACCTGCTTTATGTGAGTTCCTGCTCTTCAAGTCCCTACATGCTCTGATGGTTATCAAACAGGCAACTGTTTATTTTGCAAGGAAAGGCCAACTCCACAGACTGAGTTGTTGAAGTATTTTAAATAAACATTCTCTGTAAACCCTAAGATGATGCATTTACCATGATTTCTATAAAGAGCTCATTTACATTTATGTGGAAAAAATAAACAGAACAAAGGCTCATTTAAACCTGGTCTTTGCTCAAGTTCAGTCTCTAAGTTTAAGCCCCAATACACCTTTTTAGACCAGGTACCTTGTGGTTAGAGTATAAATTGAGGCGGGCCTGCTAAGCCTGCAGTCACATTACACAGGATTTCCAGAATGGACTGGGAATCCCTTTGGATACTGAGAAGGCCCCAAGGTGGAGTCTGGTAGTATTCTCAATGCTCACACCATATAACCTGATGCAAACATTCCTGGTGCCACAGAAAGGTAATTGTTTGCAGAACTAAGCAGTGTAATCTCATCCTGAAAATCTCGAAATAGAGAAAAAGCACAGGTTTTTCTACTCCTTTGAGTGGGCTTCAGTGCTTCACACCCACTTTTCTTCTTCTTTTTTTTTTTCCCCCTTCTCCCACCCTTCTCAGGCTCTAGTATCCTCCGTTCTACTTTTTACTTCTATGAGATCAACCATTTTTAGCTTCCACATAGGAATGAGAACATGCAGTGTTTAACTTTCTGTTCCTGGCTTATTTGTCTTAACATAATACCTTCTAGTTCCACTCCTGTTTCTGAAAATGACAAAATTTTATTCCTTGCTATGGCTGAATAGTATTCCATTATGTATATATACCACATTTTCTTTAGCCATTCATCTGTTATTGGACACGTAGGGTGATTCCATATCTTGACTACTGTGAATAGTGCTGCAATAAACATGGATGGAAATGTTTTTTCAATATGATTTTCTTTCCTTTGGATAAATTCACAGTAGTGGGATTGCTGGATTATATGGTAATTCTACTTTTAGTTTTTTGGAGGAACTCCATACTCTTCTCCAAAGTGGCTGTACTAGTTTACATTTTGACCAACAGCGTGTAAGAGTTCCCTTTTCTCTGTATCCTTGCCAATTTTTGTTATTTTTTGGCTTTTTGATATAGCCATTCTAACTGGGGTGAGATAATATCTCATTGTGGTTTTGATTTTCATTTCCCTGATGATTACTGATGTTGAGCATTTTTTCACATGTTTATTGGCCATTTGTATGTCTTCTTGTGAGAAATGCCTGTTCAGATCATTTACCAATTTTTAATTGGATTGTTTGGATTTTTGCTGTTGAAATATTTGAATTCCTTGTAGAGTCTGGATATTAATCCATTGTTGATCAAGTAGTTTGCAAATATTTTCTCCCATTCTGTAGGTTGTCTTTTCACTTTGGTGATTGTTTCTTTGGCTGTGCAGAAGCTTTTTAGTTTAATATACTTCCATTTGTTTATTTTTTCTTTTGTTTCCAGTGCTTTTGAGGTCTTATTCATAAAATCTTTTTCCCAGACCAATGTTCTGAAGCATTTTGCCCATAATTTCTTTTAGTATTATTATTGTTTCAGGTCTTATATTTAAGTCTTTAATCCATTTTGAGTAGATTTTTGTATGGGGTGAGAAGTGAAGGTCTAGTTCTGTTCTTTTCCTACAGATATCCAGTTTTCCCAGCACCATTTATTGAAGAGATTGTCCTTTTCCTATTGTATGTTCTTGGCATCTTTGTCAAAAATCAGTCGGCTGAATATATGTGGATTAATTTCTGGGCTCTCTATTCTATTCCATTGGTCTGTTTCTATGCCTGTACAATGCTATTTTTGTCACTATAGTTTTATAGCATATTTTGAGATCTGATAATGTAATACCTCCTGCTTTGTTCTTTTTGTTCAGGATTACTTTGGCTATTCAGGGTCTTTTGTGCTTCTATAAAAATTTTAAGATTTCTTTTTCTATTTCTGTGAAGAATGACATTGGTATTTTGAAAGAGATTGCATTAAATCTGTAGATTTCTTTGAATAGCCTTGTCATTTTAACAATGTTAATTCTTTTGATCCATGAGCGTGGGGTGTCTTTTCATTTGTTTTTATCCTCTTTAATTTCTTCCATCAGTGTTTTATAATTTTCCTTGCAGAGGTCTTTTGCCTCCTTGGGTAAATTTATTCGTAGGTACTTTTTTTTATAGTTATTTAGAAATGTATTGATAAAAATCTTCAATTTCTAAACACCTTAAAGCAAATAAAATGTACACATAGTGGCACAATGTTTACAAATTTTGTTAAATGTGCTTTTGCTTACACAAAAGCATAAATACTACCGTTCATATAGATGGGGTAATCAATATAGAGTATTATCAGTTGATATTATTGGAAACTTTTATACCATTTTCTCTAGCATGCCTCATATTATTTATCCCCTTTGAGTATCCTTATGGACTTCTAACTTTTCACAAAATTTAATTTTCTTTATAAATGTCACATCTTCATTACTTGGCCAAGGAGAGCTTCTTTTTTAGCTAGATTCTTTGTTCTTTCAGTTATCCGTGATGATATTTTTGTTCTGTGGCAATAAGTTGTTTTTGCTTATCTTGGTTGCTTCTGCTATATTGAATTCAATCAGCTACCCTCCTATATACATTTAGTGATTAATTGAATTAGAGATGAAAATCTAGCTGGTAGAAATACATGTCTCATTATTTTCTTTGAGTCTTAGCTGTGGGTGATGTGGTTTATAGGTAAAGGTGCTAGAAAAACATATATATTTTAAAGGTCATGTGTTTACTTTGATGTTTCTAACTTAACTCCAAATTTATGTACTTTGAAATTTAGTACTATATTTAATCTGGACTTAATTTTACATGTTCATCAAATATTGATATGAGATATTTCCTATCTGTTTTCTCTCTTTTTATTTGATTTCTCTTCTCCCTGTCATGTATTACATTTTTTATACATTTTAATAGGCCATGCTGTATCAGGTCAAACCAAATTATCTGTATAAATTATAAGCATGTATAGTCTTTCTATAACTTAAATGAACCCCTAAAAGTATACTTTACTTTTGTTTCCTTTCTTTTGTTATTACTTATTGTCATTAAACATTTCTAATTATCAAAAAACCTTACACATTGTTAAAGGTGATCCAGCAGTTTATATCACCTCAAAAGTGAGCTAAAAGAAAAAGAAAATTAACTTTGTTTTGGCATAGATATGCAGAGAAAGAGATTCATAGCTTGTGCAATGCCCACCATTTCTGTACCTTTCTGTAATTTAGAGCACGCAGAATATTTGAATATTGATCCAGTTTTGTGGGTTCTCAGTGATATCACCTCAATAAGTGGGGCTAAGTCATCAGCCTGTACACCATGAGGAAGAGGCAGGGCCAGGCAAGATTTAAGGAAGATCAAGACCAAAGCATCTTTGCAAAATATCAAAGGAAATGACTCACAACTGATATAACCAGGGACTGTAAAATGGAAGTAAAACAATGCAAGCCCAAATCAAACTTTAAACATATCTTAATATACCTGTTGATAATTTGAATGCACCTGATGAATACTCTTTCTGGATTTCTTTATACTTTAATGGAAAATTAATTTTATAGAAAGTAAAATAAGGAGTCTGACTCCATTTTTTGATATTTGATGTCTAATAGCTTTTAAGCCTCACATTTCCCTCTTTTCCTTCTGGCTCACCTTTGGGCAAGCTATAAAAACCCGAATATTCCCTCATTTGGTGCCAGTAGGAGATTCAAACCGCACAAGGCCCTGCCTGCCCATGGGAAACTTCACTGCGGCCCCACTCCCTATCCACCATAAAGACTCCACACCTGTCTTCTTCCCTTGCTTTCCCAAGCCATTTTAGACTTGTTAGAGAAGCCCACTTTGCAGCCCCCATGGGGCCTCATGAAGAAGTAAAAAACATTTTCAAACTCTCTTGGTATATGTGTGTGGTGCTGTTAGTTCTGGTATTGGAACCAAATTTTAGGCAAGTGTCTATTCTGTTTCTATAGGATGGCTGCAATATAAAGTCATGCACATTTGTCATGGAGATTTTTATGGCTGTAGAAGTTAGGATATGAAAAAATAAAACAATTGTAAACTCCACAATGAAATTTCTCCATAAAAACATAGTATATATTGAGCACCTGCAGTGAGCAGACATAGGTAAATAATTATGAGTAGATAACAAAGATCTTTGGCCAACTTGAAGCTGATCATTTATTTCAAAACTTCTTATAAACAGACAACATTTTATATTTGTTTATAGCTCTATTTTTCCTATGAAAATTACAAGCTACATCACAGAGTGTATATTTGTATATCTAACAATCATGAAACTCTTGTACCCAACTTGGCCTTCCTTAAAACTTACAGTTTTAAATTTAAATTACTTAAAAATTTTTCATTAGGGATACTGAAAAATCTTAAGTGAAGATGCTTGCAAGACTTACATCTGCTGTAAAATATTAATGCATTAATACATATCCATGTCTTGTTTTTATACCTGTAATACAAATTGTCTCCTTACTTAAGCCATTGTCTAGTGTTCTTTTCAATTTATACAACCTACAGAATAAGAGAAAATATTTGCAAACTGTATGTCTGACAAAGAGCTAATACCCAGCATCTACAAAGAACTCAAAAAAAAAAAAATCAACAAGAAAAAACAAATAACCCCATCAAAAAGTGGACAAAATACCTGAACAGATTTTTTTCAATAGAAGATAGACAAATGGCCAAGAAACACATGAAAAATGCTCAAGATCACTAATTTTCAGGGAAATGCAAATTAAAGCCACAATGAGATATCACCTTACTCTGTCAGAAATGTCATTATTAAAAATTTTAAAAAATAATAGATTTTGGAGTGAATGCAGTGAAAAAGGAACACTTATACACTGTTGGTGGGAATGTAAACTGTTAATAGTAAAACTGCTATGCAAAGCAGTATGAAGATTCCTTAAAGAACTAAAAGTGGACCTACCATTCGATTCAGTAATCTCACTACTAGGATCTACCCAAAGGAAAAGGAGTCATTTTATTAAAAGAGATAGAGAGAGAGAGAGAGAGAGACAGAGAGAGAGAGAGAGAGAGAGAGAGAGAGAAAGGGAGAGAGAGGCAGCGCTGTACCCAAATGTTTATCACAGCACAATTCACATTTGCAAAGATATGGAACCAAGTCTAAAGGAATTGCAGACTGTTAGATACACTAATTTCTTCTGTTAAATATAGAAGTCTAATCTCTTCTTTTTATAGATGAAAAGGCTGATGTTCAAATATACTAAATCGTCCGCCCCATTGCACACAGTCAGTAGTGGTATAGCTAACTCGGGATTGGTGTCCAGAATTCCTCAGGCCTTTTGTCTTCCTTACAACCACCCTCTGCATCTTCACCCCCAACATGTCAGACACTCACCCATCTTGCCGCCCCTTGAATGGAAGACAAGAGCTGAGCTCAATCATGTTGTGCTCACGTATCTCAACACAATATTCACAGACACTGAAATCTCAGAAAATGCGTTTTGTGAGAGCTGAGATTATGTTTCTTACCTTTGACTAAAAATGTAAGCAGTCATTTTCCACGTGGGTAGCTGTGGCTATGAAAGCTGATTGTGACTGTAAAATGGAGCAAAGGCTAAAAAAGTATAAAGACACCTTCCCCATCTAGGATTATGCCACATTCTGTTGTACCTTTACCTTCTTGTCAGATCATTTAAATTTGAGCTACTTAATAAATGGCCACTTGTGAAAAATTCCATAAAGGTTTTACCAATACTGTTACACTCATTTTGTTGATAACATGCTACGCTGTGAGCTCTCCTTTTTGCCCTTAAAAAGAAGAAGAAAAATCTACATCTATACAGAAAAATAAGAGTGCTTTTGATTAATCGTCACTCACATTAATTTCTGTAAATAGTTAATCTTATTTAATTAGGCCATAATAATCAGTGACAATAGGTAGCAATTGTAGAAATAATAGGTAACACAATGTGCTAACACGTTGCTAAACGGTTCACACCTATTATTCCATTTATTCCTCCTCTACTGTCTAAAATGAAGAGCCCACTATTTTCCCAATTTTATGATGAAGTATCTGAGTCCCAGAGAAACTACACACAGAAATTATCCTGGATGCAGAACCAAGGAAGCTAGTTCCAGATCTCAGGCTCTAATTTCTGTACATTCTCTCTTCCTTACAGTAATAGCCTGCCAGTCTTTTTTAAACTCCAAAATCTTGCATAATTACTGCCATATAATAGAGGCTCAGTAAATATTTGTTACAAGAAAAGATAAATGGACAGCCCTGGTTAGTTTTCTTCCTGAACTAAACAATCAACAAACAAAAAGCACCTCACTTTCCAGACAGGTGTAACTCAGCTGAATGCAAGAATCCTGTGCTCATCTGTGCACCTGAGAAAGGCAGATGTGTCTTTGATGCGGGAGTTCCTGCAGCTCCCCAGTGTAATTTATTTTACCTTGAAATCATAAGAACTAAGCAAGGAAGCGTTCTGGGCATAGTTTGGCTGTAGAGAAGTGCACATAACTCCAAGACACTTCATCAAAAACACCCTCCTTTTGATTGCTTTAGTAAGAATTCCCTCCATTTAACTACCTCCTACCACATCCACACCACAGGATATTAAAAAGGCACTATCCTTCGTTGCACCCCACTCTTGATGCTGTTTTAACATGAGAACGCAATTAACTTATTGTGCTCCTGTGAAAGGATCAGACTTCTGGGAGTTTAAACAAATTAATAAATGTGTTGAAGAGGAAAGAGAATTCACCGGCTTCCTCTGTATATTTTCATTGAGCACAATACACATATAGAGCTACGGAGTTATTTGTGTCTGAGGGCTCACGGAAAGAAGGATGGTTGGCAGCTGTTCTGCATTGCCAGTGGGGACAAGAGGGAACAGGCTTTAGCTGTAGCATGAGGTCATCAGGTTCATTACAGCAAAAATTTACTTCTCAATGAGGCTTTTTAGTCTTTGGAACGAGTTGGCGAGGAACATGGGAGATATTGCCAGGTAAAGAAAATGTCACTTTTTTTGCTGAAGTATCATGCAAAAAAAAGGGATTCCTTTCCCAATACAGCAAAATTGTTCTCCCCCCTCCCCCATTTTATACATCAGTAAGTCTCAAGTGATGCACAGAGACAAAATGCAATCCTTTAGGGAGCTTTTAAAAAGCCCAAGGCCTAGGCCATACCCCTAATAAATTATATCAGAAACTCTAGGAGTGGGACCCAGTCTGCAGTATTTTTGAAAGGTCCCCTGATGATTCTAAACTAAACTGTAAACTGAGGGAAACTGCTCACAGGGAAGTGTCCCCAAACCAACGCTGGGGACTGAAGGCTGTGACAAATGAAATTTCCACTGAGCCTGAGCCTGCACTTAGGGGCTTGCCCACTGCCTGACAGCGAGTCTGGAAGCTGTGTGAGCCCAGCTTGCAGAAGAAAGTAACAAGAGCAATCACTTCTTTAAGAAGAGCTGATCATGATCAGCATGAAAACATACTACAGAAGAACTGTTTGAGGTCTGTGTCCCTACTAGATAAAAATGGACTCAAACTAACATATTTATTGAGTCAACATCATTCCTGAAACACAATGACTTAGGGTTCAGCAATCACAGTGTCAAGCTTCACCAAAACTACCAATCTTGAACTGATAATCCAAGTATTAATTTAAACCAACAGGTCATCCTTTTCTGTGAAATTGTGTGGCTTTTGCCTTTTGCAATCCCACACTTACCTTGAGTCCCTAAGACAGCTTTCACAGGTGCTGGTCTTCCTCTTAAAAAATAATATATGAATAAAATTTCAATGATTTAAACTAATTGTCTTTTTTTAATGTCCTCATTTCCCTTTCTTTTTTCACTTTTTATTTTGAGGTAATGGTAGCTTTTTATTGTAGAATATATACATAACATATTGTAGAATATATACATAAAATTTACTATTTTAACTATTTTTATGTATACAATGCAGTGCCATTAAGTGCATTCACATAGTTGTGCAACCATCACCAATATTTTTCTCCAGAACTTTTCCCAAACTAAACTCTGTATCCATTGAATAACTGTCCATTACCTCTTCTTTGCAGCCCCTGGTAACCACTGTTATACTTTCTCTATTTCTAATAATTTGACTATTATAGATACCTCATATAAGTGGAATCATGTAATATTTGTTTTTCTGTGTCTGGCTTATTTGATTTAGCATAATGTTTTTAAGGCTCATCCATGTCATAACATGTATCAGAATTTCTTGCCTTTTTAAGAGTGAATACTATTCTATCATATGTATATATAATTGTAGATTTACATGCAGTTTTAAGAAATAATACAGAGAGATTTTGTACAATCTTCACCCAATTTCCTCCAAAGATAACATCTTGCATTACGCTTGCAAAATATTACAGACAAGAATATGATATCGATACAATCTATTGACTTTATCTGGATTTCACCAGTTTAGATGCACTCGTAGGTGTGCGCATGCACATATGTATATTTAGTCCCACACGATTTTATCACACGTGTAAACTGGTGTATGGACACCACAGTTCCACAATAAGGACTCATCATGCTACATTTTTATAGCCACAGCCACCTCCCTACCTCCCCTTCTCAGTGACCTCTGACAGCCATGGATGTGCTCTCTTTCTCCATAATTTTGTTATTTCAAGAATGCTATATAAATAAAATCATATAATATGTAATAATTTGTGATTGATTTTTTTCATTCAGCCTAATTCCATGGTGCTCCATCCAAGCTGTTGCATGGATTAATTGTTCATTCCTTCTCCATCTTCCAGTAGCATCCATGGTATACATGTACCACAATTTGTTTAATCATTCACCTGTTGAAGAACATTTGGATTGTTTCCAGTTCAGATTTATTAAGAATAAAGCTACTTTGAACATTTAACATTTATATTGATAAGTATAAGTTTTGTTTCCTCTGGGATAAAAGCCTAAGAGAGCAATTGCTGGCTTTTACAGTAAATGTATGTTTAATTTTGTTAGACAATGCCACACTCTCTTTCAAGACTATCTGTTTCATTTTGTGTTCCTACCAACAATGTAGACATGGTCCAGTTTCTCAGCATCCTTGCCAGCATTTGCTTTATCACTATTTTTTAAATTTTATCCACTGTGATTGGTGTGTAGTTATATTGCATTGTGATATTGATTTGTATTTCCTTAATGGCTAATGATGTTGTACATCTTTTGCGTACTTATTTGCCATTTGTGTATTCTATTTTGAT
The DNA here is from genome assembly GCA_963575035.1 of Avahi laniger. Lineage (NCBI taxonomy): Eukaryota > Metazoa > Chordata > Mammalia > Primates > Indriidae > Avahi > Avahi laniger. Next base: position 10,521 of record CAUYSK010089097.1, read on the forward strand.
GAAATGTCTATTTTTCATGTCTTTTATCCCTTTTTTTTATTATATGTTTTGGTTTTGTTTATATGTTTACTTTTGAGTTTTGAGAGTTCTTTTTCTATTTCAGAAAAAAGTTCTCTGTTGGATATGTGGTTCAGAAATATTTTCTCCCAATTTGTAGTTTTTCTTTTTAATGTCTTAACAGGGATTTTTACAAAGAAAAGTTGACATTTTAAGTCTGATGAGGTCCAGTCTATCAATTTTTCTTTTATGCATTGTACTTTTGGTGTAGCTCTAAAACTATTTGTCTAGTCTTAGGCCTTGGGCCTCAAAGATTTTCTGTTTTTTTTTTCCCCCCAAAGTTTTATAAGTTTATATATTATAATTAAGTCTGTGGTTCATTTTGAGTTAATATTCATATAATTTAAGTGATTTAGATTGAGGCGTTTCCTCTTTTATAGATTTTTTTTTTCTGCCCAAGGAAGTCCAATTCCTCTAGCAACATTTACACCATTTATCAAAAAGCTATCCTTGAGACTTCTGGTTTCTGCTTTGACATGAAAAGGGTTTAGACATTGCCCCTCCATATTACATGCTCACACCAGAAAAAAAAGTTGAACAAACTGAAAAACAACAACTCTTCCTAGGTCTTTTAGAGAACTGAGGTTACAGAGCAAACTGTTTCTGTAAAAACTGCGGAGAGAGGCAGCTACAGAGAATCACAACTTACTGGGATCAGAAGTCCAGAAGACTGCTTCTGCAGCCAGTACCAATAGGAACACTTAAACTTCAGTTGATGAATTGCTAGAAATCAGTGTGGTCCGGGTTGAGAGTCCACAATTCCTAGGGAATGCCTAGTCTTGGGGGGCTCCCCACACTTTTATGAGTTTTACCTCTAGAAGACCTAGCAAGTTCTCACTGTGAAGATCTGAGGAAATCCCCTCTTAATTCCAGCAGGGGAAGGGAAAAAAAATAATAGTTTGAAATATACTCAGGAGAACATAACCATTTTGAAATATAGCCACAGCATCCTATTCTTTCTTCTTTTCTCTGTAATGAAGGCCAGCCCTCAAGAGGAACTACTATACTAAAGTCTTACTCATCTGAGGAAGGGCGATTAGCAAGCCCCAATCTCCTATGGCGTTCCTGTTTCACATAAGGAGAAAAAGGTTAAGAATTCTTCTTAAAGTAATAGTCCAGGGACTCCAGGGACCACGGAAAAAAAGCACAGATTTAGTCTAAGATTACAGATTGCTTCTCTCCACCCCCAATATCTTAACAACAAATTATCAGGACTCTAGAATAACAAGAGTGGATTAAAACTGAGAGAACTGCAAGACAAAGATTCTATGTAAGAGGTAGATTCCAGGGAAACTCAAATACAACAGGAGAGACAAAAACAAGGACAGTAGAAGCAATGCATGTTTCTCACACTTGCAGCTACAGCAAATATTAAACACAGTCTAACTTCTCAGTCTAAGCCACAGAAACATAAAAACTGACACCAAAGGCCTATTTACCTCAGTTTTTTTACCCAATGTATCATGTCTAGATTTCAGTGAAAAAATTACAAGTCATGCTAAAAGACAAGAAGAAAACCACAACCTTATGAGATAAAGCAAGCATCAAAATTACACTCAAATATGGCAAAAAATTTAGAATTGTGAGACAGCATCTAAAATAACTAGGATGGATATGCTAAGAAATCTAAGGGAAGAAAGTGGACAACATGCAAAATAGGTAATGTAAGCATGCAGGTTGAAATTCTAAGAAAGAATCAGATGAAAGCAGTAGAAATCAAAACATAGTTACAGAAATAAAGAATGCTTTCGATGGGCTCTCCAGTAGACTAGACTCAGTTGAGAAACAAACCAGTGAACTTGAAGATATATCAATAGAAACCATACAAACTAAACTGCAAAGAGAAAGAGAATAAAAAGAAATAAACAGACTATCAAAGAACTATGGGACACTCATAAAAGGTAACATATATATATAGTGGGAATATCAGAAGGAGAAAAAAGAGAGAGAAAAAGGAAAAGAAGAAGTATTTAAAGTAATACTGGATAAGAATTTTCCAAAATTAATAATAGACCAGGAAGCTCAGAGGAAACCAAACATGTTTTAACAGCAAATAATCTGTACCAGGATATATCATATTCAAATTGCAGAAAACCAAAGACAAAGAGAAAATCTTCAAAAAGGCACCAAGGGGGAAAACAAGCTTACCTTTATAGAAAAAAGAATAAGAATTGCATTAGATTTATCTTCTTGACCAATGAAAACACAAAGAGAATGAAGTGAAATACTTAAAGTATAGGAGGGGAAAAAAACACACTAATCTAGAATTAAGTTCTCAGTGACATTATCCTTCAAAAGTGACAATGACATAAAGATTTTCTCAAACTAAAACTGTGAGAATTCGCACCCAATAGATCTTCTTTGTAAGACGTTAAAAGATGGTCATTAGGGCACTGGGTGGGCTCGGTGGCTCATGCCTCTAATCCTAGCACTCTGGGAGGCCGAGGCGGGTGGATCATTTGAGTTCAGGAGTTCAAGACCAGTCTGAGCAAGAGTGAGACCCCCGTCTCTACCAAAAAATAGAAGGAATTAATTGGACAACTAAAAATATATAGAAAAAATTAGCCGGGCATGGTGGCACATACCTGTGGCCCCAACTACTCGGGAGGCTGAGGCAAGAGGATTGCTTGAGCACAGGAGTTCGAGGTTGCTGTGAGCTAGGCTGACGTCAC
>CAUYSK010089098.1:0-39324 GCA_963575035.1 Avahi laniger
ATTTGATTATTACTTTTGTGTCTTCTGAACTGTGAGCAGCTGCAGAGCAGGACTTGTGTCTTCTTCATTCTGACATCCCTGGAGCCTAAAATAGTGTTTACCACATAGTAGATGCTCTCAAAGTTACAGTTAAATGAGTGAATAAATTCCCTAGCAGACTATCCCATGCCATCTTCAAGCATCCTCATTACTACAGAACTGGATCAGGAATCAGTTACGGATGGAAGCGCCTGACCAGTTTGAGTTTTCAGAACAGCACGAGAGGAAAACAGTGGAGCCTGCAGGACTTAACTGACATGCCAGGGATGAAGCCAACAGGACTCGTGGGACTGCTGCCATTCCCAATAACCAGTGCAGGAAATGCTGGCTGACATGGGAGCGCCTGTCTACTCATCTGGAAATCACACAAGTCCAGGGCTGGGCAGAAGAGAAAATCAAAGTGTTTATATCAGAAACCACTCTAGGTATGATAAGCAAAAGGGATTAATAAAGGCACTTAGAGGCTTATAAAGTTGTCAAAGGCTAAGGGAGAAAAGTCAAGAAAGTCATTGCTAGGGTTCAGGAGATCAGAAAACACAGGAATTGTAGGAGACTGTCACCAATGGTCTCAGCCACCTACAGCACAGAGGTGGGTGGCACTTTTGTCACCATTCGCAGGGCACCCAGAAGCACTGGCAAAACCTTAAAACCTCATGTCTTCCGTCTGCTGAAGACCTTCCCACCAAGCTGCTGAAGTGACAATGGCTTCTGCCTCTCTCCTACCTTCCGTATCTCGGGCAAATGCTTCTCCCTGGTGGATCCTTTATAGTGAGGGAATCTGAGAAATGTTTGCAGGCTTCCAGCCCCTGAAATACGGGAGAGAGCCAAGAAGGACGGAGACGGTGCTGGGCACCGACAGTCAGCATCTGTCACAGCCTGGATTTAGATATGGTTGAAGGCTCAGATCCATCAGCAACTCTTTTTCTTGAGATGCCTATTTAATCTGTGTATTTTGGACTCACTGGGGGCTGAAGGATCTTGAAAGCTCCACTTTCAGGGCAGAAAACCACTAATATTCAAGCATCATGAGAAAGTATGTGCACACACACCCGCACATCCAAACCAGCAAGCTCCAACCGTATAATTCTAATACAAGAATGGGATTTCCTATAATGGAGATCACTCTGGGCTCAGAGAAATTAGTGTCATAACCTTTAAGTGACTACGAGTCCTTTCTCAAAATTGCAGACGTCCCAAGTCCCGTGCTGACACCATGAGATCACTTAAGGGCTGAATCTCTGAACAGTCTTGGGAGTACTGAGAGGAGACCCCACAGCACAGGCAGCCCTGGCGTTGGGAAGCGAGTCCCATTTCTCCCAGCCCTGACGTAGCCTCAAGTGGGTGGCTGGAAAACTTTATAAAAGAAAGCACATGACTTGGACATACTTTCACTCTGAGGCTACTGGACCATCATTTTCAATTTTCAAACAATTATTATTTGATATGGTTCTAACATCACAGAATTGGTGATGAAGAAATTACATCTAGGCTCACTAAAATGACTGAAATCATGCTTTTGGCCCAGTCTATCTTTGTACGGCCCTGCAGATTCTTTGGTTAGACACCTCATCTACCAATGTCCCCGCCAGCCCCGCCACATTGCTCACCACTATCTCCCACCCCCAATTGACCAAGGTGAGGAGACCTAGTCCCCACATTGTTACAGCTTGTTGGCACACGCTCATAACATGAGAATCCACCTGAACAAGATCATACGGAGAAAAAAGAAGGGCTCTAAGTGCCCCGCCCAAGCCTTGAAAATAGCCACCACCCCTAGAAGCCTAGAAGGAAATGTAACTTTGGGCGCAGAATCTCGGCTACATATTCCAACTTCTACTCCCCCCCACCCCCCCACCCCGCACCCCCACGGAGGGCCAGGAGCGGGCCTGGACACACCACACTGGGGTACAATGCTCTCTCTTCAGCAAGCGTCTTCCCGTTGTGAACCTCTGTCTCTGGCACTGCTGAGCTGTGCCCTGCTCCCTCTGCCTGCTCCTCCAGAAACTCCTCCGGCTGCCACACTCATCTGCAAGGGACTGTCCTTCACTCGGAAGGAGGCATCTTTGTCCTTATGGAAGGCCATGATGAAACCATGGGGTGGGGGTGAGAGGAATACCTAGGGGCAGACTCTCGTGGGTACAAAAGGAGGTCTTGAGGCCTGTGTGGTGATGAGGCCACCACCCTGACCTAGGGGACCAACCTGGGCCAAACCCCTAACCGGCAAGAGAGTGATTTTTCTCTGGCAGTCCTCTGTACCATAGTCCCTGAGGACCTGGAGGGGATGGCTGGTTAAGGACTTACTCACTGAAGATACCTCCCAGCCACTGATGTCCTAGCACTTTCATCCTTGCCTGAGCCCAGGGCTGGGAACAAGAAAGATGGGAAGGTGGGAGAGGGGGAGAACAAGAGTGGCCACGAGGGCCGCAGCACAGGGCTCCTGAATGCCACTGAACCGCAGCAAAAGGCAGGGCAATTTTCATTTCCAGGCTGCATGAAAACAGACGAAGTAGGCAGTTCAGAGTAGCTTTACTTTTCCGGTGCCTTCTGAGGTCAAGCACATTAAGAAGCATCCTGGGGCTATGAGATGACTGAGCAGCCCAGAGGCTGCTGGGCTCTGGGCCATGCGAGCAACAGCACAATTTGATTCTGCAATCTTCCTGCCAGGGAAGCTGTTGAGAATATTCCCCCCTGCACACTCCCTATTCCTGGCCCCGGAAGCCCCTCCTCAGCACAACCCCCCAGCACTGCTGAGCGATCGCGGGTCTGCTGTGAAGCGCAGATGTGACATGTGGGCAGAAGCCAGGAAGCTCTGCCTTAGGCTGCACTTTGCTCAAGACTGGACAAACAGCTGGACTCTGCTGGGTCCCCTAAGGGGGAAGCCTGGACTGGTCAGCTCCCAGAGCAGCCCTGAGCTGGGAGTCACCTGGAATCACACCCCAGTGCCATTCTGTGACCAGTGAACATCCCCTGGACAGCACCGCAGGAGGGCAGGTGGCTGGGGAATAATCAGGTCCCCAAAGTGAGCTCTGCTGACTCCAGTGGGCAGCTTCTCCAGATGCTCGGGCTCGAGTCACTGAAAAGCAACTGAGCCCCTGGAGCTTTGGGAGACCTCTGACTGGCAGGGCATCTCTCTCCTGTTTCTCACCCATCCATTGCATGTAGTGTGGCCCGTCCTGGCAAAACCCAGAGCACCAGATGCAGGGACAAGATGGGGTCCCCATCCTCCTGGTGGCGCCCTCATGGCCCTGGCACTTCCACTAACAGCAGAATCACAGCAGAGTTTCTATTTCAAAATAAAGAATCCTGAAATCTCAACCCAAGACTCTGAAAGTGCCCCCATTCTCTCCGCAAAGCCGATGGTTTGACATGCGCTGTCTACACTGCTGGCGACCTCTCCCCAATCCTGATCCTCCAGCGAAATTCTGACAGCACTGCTTCTGCTTCCTCGCTTGCAGTGAAGCTCCTGGGTGTGGTTCACAGACACCTCCTCCCCAGACCCACGTCTTCTCTCTTTCACACCTCAGGTGCTGGCACCTGCAGCTCTGTGACACCTGCCCTGAGCTGCGGCCCCTTCTCGCCTCCACCCGCCTCTGCTCCTAACCATTTTGCCTTCTCCACTGACTCTTTGTCCATCCTATCCCCAGCCCCACTCCACTCATCCTGAGCTAGGCAGGTGGCACCCACATGCTAGTTCTGGCACTGATTTCTCTCCAGAATGCCTGCCCGTGTTTCCAGCTGCCCACTCAACATTAACACTTGGACAAGCGCGTCAAAAACTGAACTCGTGATCATACACTAGCAAGCAAACTCGCACATCTGTTGAGAGTTTCACCACTGTCCTATTTTACATGTTACTCTATTTAAATCATACAAAAATCCTGGGCCATAGCCCGGGCAAGCATTGCTCGTCTCATTTCACAGGTGAGGGAACTAAGGGTTCACAGGAATTGCCAGAGACCAAACGGCACTAAATTACTTACTACGGAGCCAAGAGTAAGCTCGGTTTCCTCCTTTCTTACTTTCCAGATGAAAGATACACACGCACAGCCATCACGTCCTGTGACGTCGCCCTCCCTTCCTTCCCGGTCCCTTTCACTCTGACCCTGACCCCTGACTTCTGTCCCCAGCTGCCTGCACTATCACAGCGCCTCTTGCTTCCCTGACTGATGAAATGCTTTAGCCATTTATAATGCATCTGGAATACCACCAAATAATCCTCGTAGAATACCTGTTTTATTTTGTTTCTCTTTCAGGAGAAAGTTCCAATGTCTCCTCTCAGCCCACACTTCGAAATAGACACAGCCCAGCACAGGCCCTTCCCAGAACGACCGGCTCCCCGTCTTCTGCAGCTTCTCCTGACGGCCCTCCCGAGCTCCTTGCGGCTGTTCCAGCCAAGGACTTTTGATCTTTTCCTAGTCTTCAGATTGTTTTTTATTCTGCTTGACTTGTGTCTGCTCTAATCTTTATTAATTTTCTTCCTTCTGTGGTTTTAGGTTTAGTTTACTCATTTTTTTCCTAATTTCTTAAGGTAAAAATTTGGGTTACTGATTTCAGATCTTTCTTCTTTTTAAAGTGAGGCATGTACAGCCGTAATTTTCCCTTTAAGCAATGCTTGAGTTGCATCTCGTGAATTTTGGTATGTTGTGTTTTAGTTTTCATTTGTCTCAAACAAATTGGATACAAATTGGTCACTAATGCTGTGACATTTTGCTTATAAAATATTCCATTGCTCTGTAGTCCAAATCTATTAGCTTTTTCTAATCTATTAGAAATCAAATCTATTACTATTTTCTAATTTCTTCTTTAACCCATTAGTAATTTAGGAGTGTGTTGCTTAATTTTGATATATGTGTGAATTTCCCCAAAATCGTTTTGTTATTGATTTCCAGTTTCACTCCATTATGGGTGGAGAACCTACTTTGCATGATTTTAATCCTTTTAAATTTGTTAAGGTTGTGTAATAGCCTAACATACAGCCTATATCAGAGAATGTTCTATGTACACCTGAGAAGAAGGTATATCGTGTTCTCGTTGGGTGGATTGTTCTCTGGGTGTCTGTTAGGCCTAATTAATTTATAGTGTTGCTCAGGTCTTCTATTTCCTTATTGATCTTCTGTGTAGTTGTTCTATCCATCATTGAAAGTGAGATATTGAAGTCTTTATTACTATAGAATGGTCTATTTTTCCCCTCAATTCTGTCAACTTTCGCTTATATATTTTGGGGCTCTACTCTTAGATGCATATATGTTTATGTTTGTTATGTCTTCCTGATAGATTGACCCTTTTAACATTATAAAATGTTCTTGTCTCTAGTAAAAATTTTGTTTTAAAGTCTATTTTGTTTGATACTGGTATAGTTCTCTTTTGGTTACTGTGTGCATATTTTATCTTTAATCATTCTTTATCTACAACCTATTTGTGTTTTTCTGAATCTACAGTGTGTCTCTTATAGACAGAAAATACTTACATCTTGTTTTGTTAAATCCATTTGCCAGTCTCTGCTTTTTGACTGAAGTGTTGAGTCCATTTACATTCGATGTAATTAGTGATCAGGTAGGATTTACTGTTACCATTTTGCTATTGGTTTCTGTATGTCTTATGTTTTTGTTCCCCTATTTCTCCATCACTGCCTTCTTTATGTCCAATGGGTATTTTCTAGTCTACCTTTTTTATACCACTGTTGCCATTTTCTTTTACTTATTTTCTTAGTAGTTCCTTGGAGATTACACTTATCATCTTAATTTATAACAATCTAGTTTGGATTAACACCAACTGAATTTCAAAAGTATATAAAAACCTTGCTCCAAAGTAGCTCTGTCCCCTCCTCCTGCTTTGTGTAGGAACCTGCCATACAAACTACATCATTATGCATTATAAGCCTATCAACATAGTTTTATAAGTATTGCTTTATGTAGTTGTCTTTTAAGTCAGACAGGAAAATCAAAGAGTTACAAACAAAACTACACTTATAATATCTTTTATGTTTGCCTATGTAGCTACCTTTACTACTGCTCTTTATTTCTTCATATGGATTTGAGTTACCGCCTAGTGTTCATTCATTTCAACCTGAAAAACTCTCTTCAGTATTTCTTGTAGGGCAGGCCTCTAAAACAATTTCTCTCAGTTTTTGTTCATTTGAGAATGCTTTAATTTCTCCTTCACTTCTGAAAGATAGTCTTTACTGACTATAAAATCCTTGGCTTACATTTTCTTTCAGCATTTTGAATATGTCATAACACTGTTTTCTGGCATTCGAGGTTCTGACGAGAAATCAGCTGTTAATCTTACAAAGAATTCCTTGTATGTAACAACTATCTTCTCTCTTGCTGCTTTCAAGATTCCCTCTTTGACTCTGACTTTAGTATGATATGTCTAGGTTTGGGTTCTCTGAGTTAATCCTACCTGGAGCCTAATTAGCTTCTTGGATGTATAGATTAACATTTTTCATAAATTATTTCTTTAAATTTTTTCCTACCTCTTTCTCTCCTCTCCTTCTGGCACTCCCATCATGCATATGTTGGTACACGTTATGATGTCCCGTAGGTCTCTGATGCTCTGTCCATTTTCATTCTTTTTTCATCCTATTCCTCAGACTGGATAATCTCAATTGATCTACTTTCAAGTTCATTGTTTCTTCTGCCAACTCAAATCTGCTGTTGAGCTCCTCTAGTCAACTTTTCATTCTAAATGTCTATTCAGTTTTTTATTTAAAATATTTTTTATCTATTTATTGGTATTCTTTAATTAATAAGACAATGTTGTCATACTCTCTTTTCATTTTCTAGGCATGGGTTTCCTTAGTTCTTTGAACATAGTTATAATAGCAGATTTAAAATCTGTCTAATAAGTCCAAAGTTTGGGCTTTCTCATGGACAGTTTCTATTGACTGCTTTTTTTTCTGTGTATAGGTCATTCTTTCCTGTATCTTTGCATTTCTCATAATTTTTATTGTTGTTAAAAATTGGACATTTTATTTAATTAATTTATTTATTTTGGGGACAGGATCTTGCTCTGTCACCCGGGCTAGTGTGCAGTGGCATAATCATATCTCGCTACAGCTCACTTGAACTCCTGGGCTGAAAAGTGATCCTTCTGCCTCAGCCTTCTGAAGGTAGGACTACAGGCATGTGCCACCACACTTAGGTAATTTTTCTTATTTTTTTTAGAGATGGGGTCTAACTATGGTGCCCAGGCTGGTCTCAAACTCTTGGCCTCAAGCAATCCTCCCACCTTAGCCTCCCAAACTTCTGGGATTACAGGTGTGAGCCACCACACTTGGCTGAAAATGCACATTTTAAATAATATGTGGCAACTCTGGAAACTCTCCCCCAGGGTTTGTTGTTGCTACTCTCTTATTGCTGTTTCTGTGTATAGTGACTTTCCTGAACTAATTCTATAAAGTCTGCATTCCTCAACAATGCGGCTATTGAAGTCTAGATTGAACAGAGATTTCCTTAAATGTGTTGAGTCAATATATCTCCCAGATCCTTTGCTGAGGGCCTGTGACTTTCTAGATTCTCAGGAATATGCCAAAGCTTTTCAAAGTGCCTGTGGCACCTCATTCTCAAATAATCCTTTTATGAGTATTGCGGTCAGTCTCTTATCTGCCCTACCTGGTATCAATGACTCATACGGCAGTGATGTCAAACACTTACCACTGATTATTTTTGACCAATGCCATGATGATAGAGCTGTATACACTCAGTGAGCCAGGAGTTTGGTCAAATAGATAACCCCTGAGACCAGGGCATTTCCAGGGAGTTTGCCAGGCAGGTTATACTGAAATAACTCTCTGGAGAGGAGTTTTAGGGGGGAGTTCCAACCCCATTCTGTCCTTTCTAGTGGCTGCTAGGCTGCTGATTTTTACAGCAACTGGGGTTGGGAGGCTGTTGGGCTTTTTAAAAATACTGCAGAGCCGGGGAGAGGTGAATGGAAATAGAGTAAGTTAATATGCCATGAAGCTTACTGTTTTCAGCAAGATTCAGACATTTTTCTTGAACAAATGCTCCTTGGATTGTTTCAAGTTCTTGGTTAATTTATAGGGTTCTAAAAAGTTGATTTTGACAATCTTTGCCAGTGTTCTCCTTGATTTTATGGAGGAGTGGTGATTTTGGAAGTACCTACTCTGCCATCCTGGAAGTGTTTCCAGTCACTGACTTTTGAATACATTTTGTTCATTCTTTGCCAAGAGTTCTTTTATGCAGTTTCCCTGGCTGGAATATTCACCCCTTACTATGACAACCAGTAACAACAAGGATAATAAACAACATTTCCTTAGCAATTCTCAGTTTGCAGAGAGCCTTTCAATTTTAAACAAAAACCATGGGATAGATGATACTGTCCTCGTCTTACAGATGAGGAAACTAGATGACTTGCCCAAGTTCTCACAACCAGTAAAGACTCACTCTTAAGACTTGAGTCAGGCCACCTGCTTACCAAGCTCACACGTATTCCTCCAGATCCCACACCCCCATGTGTTCCACCCAGTGGCCAACCAGTTGTCACTGTCCTCACTGAGAGTACAATATGCTCTTCCCTCATCTGGCCCCTAAGTCACTGATGAAACCTCAGCCCTGTTTTCCTAGGCCTGTCATCCATGAAGGGTGGGCCTACCTTAGAACTCTTTTTTCATTAGCTCCACATTACTGCTAAAACATTGGAGGTAACTTAAAAGATCACGTTACAGATTTGAAATAACGGGAAAAGCAAGCATGTTAATTCAATAAGGATTAATTTAGCATCTGTCAAATGCCAAGCACAGTGCTTGGCATTGGTGATTCTACGATAAATATGGAGTGCCAGTCCCTGTGCTCGGTGAGATTACAGCAGGAGACAAGATTGGCCAAGGCCATCAACAGGCAAAGGCACCTTCAGGATCAGAATCCACCTGCCCAGTCTGGCCATGAATTTCTGTCATGATCTTTAGGAGATGTTTATCTGTTTTTGTTCTGCTTAGGCTGTGGTGCAGCAATGATATCAGCAATATCTGGCCATATTTGGGAGTTTTAACAGGAGATAAAAGGTAGCAAAAGAAGGGAGGGCGGTGTCTATAGTCAATGCTTCTAAGTGCAGATTCTCAGGCACACTCACCCTCCTCCCGAGTGGTTGTCAGGAGACACAAGCTACAGGAAGCAGAGATCTTCATGTAATACTCTACTAATTTTATAGAATACTTTTTGCTTCTTATTTACTTTATAAAACCTCACATAAGAAATTATTTCAGAATCAAGTAATAAGAAAAACTTTGCTTATCTTGAGAAATGGATCGTTTCTCTCTTTCTGATAAGAGAGTCATGAAACAGCATGTCCCTTTTCACTTGGGTTACTAGGAAGCTTAGAGACAAATGTGAAGCTTGACTATAACAATTATAGTCAACATAAGTTTAGATTCTTTTCTTCCTGGTCTTAACTATCTATATTTATATTTTCCCATACTTTATTTCTATTGCTATACTATCATAAATTTATGGCAAATATACTCTGTATAAATAACTTTATTTCTATTGCTATACTATCATAAATTTATGGCAAATATACTCTGTATAAATCACTTTATTAAGATGTATGACAGAAAAAGTATTCGGATAGTAATGTTTTGGGTTATTTGTTTTTTGCAATACTGAAAATAGCTAAAAGGAACAAGAGGTACTTTCCCTCCCCTGCGTAGGGAATTACGTGTCTCCTTGCCTTAGGTTATTATGAATTCATGTGGCTAAAAGCAGAAGGTGCTGGACGCTAAGAGGACAGACTCACCCAGCCTTGCAGGGGCAGTAGGCAAGCTCAAAGAGGGAGGAGAATGGTCCCTGAGGCTGAAACGGGGCCTGGTTTCTGGAAGTACCACGAGTGGTGGAGGCTGGGGCTCTTCTCCTCACAGTGCTCTGGAACCATGGGGGGGTCTCAGCAATGACCTGATGCTCCCAGCCTGAACTCTCAAACCCTCCTAACATGGCAGCAGGGGACCACTAGCCTGGGGACCACATGGGCTAGGAAGCGACCAGTGTGGGCCTCAAACCAAAGAGCTCTTTTCCGGGGCTTCAGAACTGGTGAGAACCCTGAGGCTTTTGTACAATCCTGGTGGAGAGGAGGAATGGGCTCTCAAAAGACACACTGAATTTCCTGCCAGCTCAGCAGGTAGAAGCTTGGCACTGGTTAAATTTGATTTAGAGAAATAAAGAAACGTGACATTTCTTGCACCCTACTGTTGTGGCCTGAAATTCATGCCTGCCACATAGGCTATAAATACATAACTGAATAAATAAACAAACCAGAGGCCAGAGAGCCCAGAATGAATTCCCAATTTGCTGCATACCCACCACCAGGGTCCTATAACCTTGAATACACAAGGGCTAATGGTGAATTGCGCATTCGCACAACACACACCATCTGTGGGGACCGTATGGGAGGAGATGAAGGTAAGAAAGCCAAGGACAGCTCCAGATCTCACAAAGCTTGCAATTTAATGTAGTCCACGTCAACAATAAAACGTTAGTAAAAAAAAGGATGGCTATATAGTTCGTGCAGCTTATTTTTATTAAGCGTCATTGCACACGCTAGAAGGCAGAAAGACAAAGGTGAGGATTAAGATAGCGCCCAGCGGGAAGCAGAGAGGTTGGGGAGGAAGATATGAGAAGGGAAATAATACTGCACTGGACACTTGCTGCTGAGAGGTCACTTCTGCCCGAAGAAAGAGAAGGCTTCGAAACGAATGGGGTGCTTGGGCTGGTCTTTAAAAGAAGGAAAGGATTTGAGCGGAGTGAGGTGGTCTGAGGGCACTGCAGGCCAGGGGAGATGAAGGTGCGGGCCCCTGCCTGCTTACGCTCAGGGCAAAGTCAAAGTGTCACCACAGATGCTCCCCAGGGTGCGTGAGGATGAATGGCTAAGTAGTGATGAGAAGACCAGAAAGGTGTCTGTGTCGATCACAGGCAGGGCTTTGGATACCATGCTACAACGTGTAGACTGGGAGCACTCGGCAAGGCGATGGGGAGATCACAAGTCTCTGAGCAGAGAAGGCTCATGATACCGATGCTCCGGCGGGGGGTGACTTGGATCACTGAATGTGGAAGATGTCTTAGATCGCGTAGTTACAGGGAGAAGAGCTAAGAAGTCCATCACAACGTCCTTGGCACCTGAACTGTAATAGAGGCAGAGGGTCACAGACAGAATGCAGGAGATGTGAGAGAGTTCACAGGTGGGGAGAAGTGATGAGCTGCTGAGGTTTCAGGCCTGGGCGAAACTGGGAGTGCAGGAAGAAGAGGATTTAGGAGGAAAATGATGGGCTCAGGTGATAGAGCATTGAGCCGAAGGCCCCGTGGGCCCTGCTGGTGAGATGCTTAGCAGGGACCTCATGCACACAGACATATTATGTAAGTGTGCACTCAGTTTTACACATTACAACATGATCTTTCAAAACTGATAAATTAGTGGAGATCCATAGTCATCTAACAAAAAGATTCTTCACCTTACAAAAGCATTAATAATAGGGTACTTTAAATAGTTAGGTCCCCTGGTGAATATAAAATAGGCTTTAATATTTTTTTAAAAGGTGACTTACACCTCTCTTTTCAAAAACTCATCTATTGTGTTAAGTAAAGCATATCTATGTATGAATATGGAATGAACTGGGACACTCGGGCCAGGTGAAATCAATCAAGGTGGATGTCATGGGGGAAGTGATGAATCTTAAAGAGGATACTGACAGGATGACATTTGGGTTGGTGAAGAAAAAAGAGGGAAGGCTCCAGCACAGCGGGGGGCCGTAGTCCCCCTGGGATGGGAAGTCTCCCCTCATCTCCTCACTGCTCTTCCACCCCAGGGAAGAAGCCACATCCTGGTCAGGGATGGGGAATCCAGCTCCAGCCACAGCCTGCTCCATCACCGCTGATGGCAGCTCCATCCAGCCATACACTGAGATGAAAGCCCTGGGGCAGCCCTCCCTCCCTTCTTCCCTACACTCCGTGTCGAATCCATCGGGAAAGCTCGCTGGCTCCTGCTTCACAATATATGCACCATCTGCCTCTTCTCACCTCCTCCACCACCGCTACCCCCTTGGTCCACGCCACCATCATCTTTGGCCTGGGTTATTTTAACAGCCTCCTAATAGCGTCTCCCTCTCTCTATCCTTGCTCTCCTAAAGTCTATCTGCGCCACAATAGTTACAAACAGTCCTTTTTAAAGCAAGTCAGATCATGTCATTCCTTTCCTCACAATCCCCGAATGGCTCCCCTTCCTTCTGAACCTAAGCCGAAGTCCTTTCCACAGTGGTCTTGGCCGCCCGTCCCATATCAGCTCCTACTTCCCCCATCTCCCCTCATCCCAGCCCACCCCACTCAAGCTACACCTGCCCCTCCAAGAACCCACTTACCTTGGAGCTTTTGCTTTAGTTTTCTCTGCCTGGAACACATATCCCCCGGGTATCTGCAAGACTAAGTCCCTCACCTCTCTTCAGTCTTTGCTCAAATCTCACCTTCTCGCTCTCAGCCCATGTAACACTCAAACCTGCCGCCTGCCCCTCCTCAGTATTACCAATCATCTCCCTCCTGGCTCTCCTTTTGCTTTTTTACGTAGCATTTACTTCCTTCTGACTTACCTATTGATTATGCTCATAATTTATTGGCTATCTTCTCCAGTTAAAATAAAAGCTAGAAAGGTTCTTCACTTGTTTTATTTTGTACCTCGCCCAGAGTAGCTGCTCAATAAATAACATAGGTATGACTTAATGAATGAATGATTGAAGAAAACAACAATGTAGACAAACAAGAGGGGAGGAAATACCCCCACAATTCATCAACTCCAGCCAAAAACACTGCACCTGGAGATGGGAAGCAAAGGATCCAGTCCCTGCAGGGGCCACAGGCTGGACGGTTCCAGACAAGATATTAAAACTCTCTGGGATCTCCACACTACCAGGAAAGAATGAACCAGGTGATTTTTTTTTTTTTAGTGCTTTTCCATAAATTATTTAATTCACTCAATAAATATCTATTGAGGGCCTACTACCTACTAGGTCCTGTGCATAGAAAGATGCACAAGATACCACCCCACTTTGGTCTCTCCCCACAGGCTGGAGAGACTGGTCTGTAAATAAATGACAATACAGTGAGACAGCAGATGTCTATGCGAGGCATGGTGGACTCACCACGAGAGCGATGAAGTCAGTGGTGGGGTGGGCAAGGGTAAGGATGGCTGGGGAATGGCCCTGCAGGTTATAGGATGCTCCCTGCACCTTGGAGACCAGCACCAGAAGGACTCGCTCTCCATGCTGCCGTCAGCTTTTCTGACTGCCAACTTCACGTGCTGTAATCCGTAACATGGCGAAGGACTGGCTAGTTATTTTAAGACCCTTTAATCATCAATAGATCAATTTTTTCATGTAATTGTTTCTTCACTTCCCATTAGTAAGCCACAAGTGGTTGTGAAAAGACGGGCCTTTTGTTCTGACACATCGGAGTTCCCAGAAATATTTGGAAGGACTTGGCGGTAAAACGCGACACCACTCATTTCATCCGGCCATCTCACTGGGTTAGCAAACTCAACACACTGCTCTCTTAAAATAAACACATTGGACAGAGCTTTCTTTTCCCCGAAAACTAAGGTTCACGTTCAAAGCAAGTCATGTTTTCCTCTCGCATTCCTGATTATTATCATTTACTGACAACACCACCATCTTTATCAGGACATCGATTTATTAAGTGTCCTCCGTGCCTAGGATGTAATTCAGAGCAAGATGAATAGATACACAGTCTCTCCACCCTGGGAACTTGTGCTTCAGTACTCCACACTGACAGTGCAGCAGTGCGCCAACCAGAAACAACTCTTCTAGACATTACACACCGGCTACACTCTATCCCAAGTGCATTTGGGTAGTCAGAAGCATGGAGAATCATATCCATTAGGCATTGGAAATTTGAGCCAGATATGTTCATAGGAAAGCACCATCTGGGAAACCCTCAGAAAAGACGTCAAGACAGGAGGTGGAGAGGCAGGCGTTGGGAGCCATGTGCACGCTGGGAAGAGAAGAAGGACCAGGATGCTCATGGAGAGGGTTAGGTACCGGCGCAGGCAAGGATGGGACTCCTGCAGGACCTGAGCAGCACCCAGGATCTGGGGCGCTCAGGAAGATGAAGAACCTGGCCCCAATCTTGAACTTTAAAGGCTTAGCTCTGCAGGGGTCATTTCTATGTGTCCCAGCATCAAAGGATCAGCTGAAGTTTAACAGCAACTACGGTGTCAAGCTGAGGTCAGACATGCGAAATGAGGAAACACTGGTCTCCAAATTCCACACCCTGAGTTATCCAAGCACATCCATGACCCATTACTCAAGGGTGGAGTCTTTCTACTTTGTTTCTTAGATGAGATAAAGATGGACCCAGGAGGCCACTTCTCCCTGTCCCCTGTGGTTATCAGGAAACTCAAAGTAAAATGTAAAATTTTTACAACAGGAACCACAGGAACCCTTTGTGGTCGCCTGTGGCCCCTGCCTGGCCTGCTCACCCTACTCCCGCAGGGCCCGTCACAGGCCAAGTGCTCCTCCAGCCCACAGCCCAAACCCCTTCCTCGCCTCCCCCCATCCAGCCAGCCTTCTCCTGAACGAGAAGGGAGGGAGCACACATCTTCCTTTCTATCCTCGCAACCCCCCCCAAGCTCCCACAATGTAAGTGTTGCCCAGCTAGTTCTCCGCAGGGTACCACCTTGACCCACTTGGTGCTTTCTTTTCAGTCCTTGAATGCTCCACCATGGGGCAGCTGTCTGTCTGTCTACTATAGTGCCTTTCTCAGGGCTAGGGTCTGAGTCTTCAGCTCATCCTATGTTACCACATGCAAACTCATACTGACTAAATGCTCAGAGCAGGAATGATTATTGTTGAGCACCGCCCAAAAGATGCCCGAGGCACCACAGAAATCCCCAAAGCCCAGCCAAGGGCTCCTGAATGCCCCCAGCCAGAGCTGAGCTGGCTCAGCTGTACAGCTCCCTGGTGACCAGGGGACAGCCAGGCTGCAGAAGCTGCTGCACTGGGGCGTCTGGAACCACACTGGCAGCTCATCTCGGGGGGCCAGTGCTCAGGCTGCCAGGGGGGAGAAGCAGCCACAGTGTTGGGGAAATTTCAATGCTAATTCCGCTTAAAACCACAAAGGCAGCTAAGCAGAATCATGCACCTGTTAGCTAAAACCACAGAACAGTTAAGCAAAGGTGTAAGCCTGTTATAACTATACTGCTTGTAAAAATTGCTGCTAATTGGCTATCTTTTGAATCCTATTGCGAATTGGTTAACCATTTATGTGTGTATACTATTGGATATATCTAACCCAAAAAAGTATAAAACCTAACAAAAATGAGGAATTGGTGCTCACAATTTGGAGACTTGTCTCCTCTGGGCCCGCCAGCGAGATTAAACGCTGACTCTCCAACTCTCTGCGTGCCGCTCAGTTATTCCTTTTGGACCAGTCACTGTAACACTTGCTGTAACAACAGGGCAAGCAGGAAGGGCCAAGGCAGACAGCAGCCTCCTCAGAGCAGCCAGACAGCCTGGCTGGAAGGAGGGGACCCCGCTACAAATCCAGGTCTCTAGAATCCACTTCTCCTTCACTCAGGATTCTACATGGCCTCCTTTCCGGATTCCCTTCTGACTTCACATTAAACTTTAGCACAAAGCACAGCTTGTAAACGGCATCCAAACAATTTGTGGCAGTCTTTATGTGCCTTGGTTTAAATAATAAACATTTTTATTTCACTCTTCTGTGAAATGAAACTCTTAGGGGGCAAAGTATGGAAAAGTCTGGGACCACGAGTGCAGGTGGGAGGGCGGAAGGAGCAGAACTAATGCCAAGGGCAGCGATGGGGACATGTAGGTCCCAGACTCTGCACTCACGCCAGCAGTCCCATCTCACTGGGCCACGTGTTGAGCAACTTCCTTCTCATCACAGACGAGGCAGACGTGGTGCTAAGGGGCAAGGGCTCCGCCAGGGCGCAGGCATCGCAGACTCAGAATAGGGTCCCCAGCAAAGGGAACAGATCAGGAGAGTCAGCTGAAGGGGAAAGGCCAAGGGGGGAACTATGTGGGAATGAGGTTTGCACAGGGACATTTAGGGGACCCAGCAAAGTCCCTAATGGGTCTGAGGCTGCAGGGAGTCCGGCTCCCACATCCTGGCCCCTTGGGGCTTCGGTGGCCGGAGCCCTGCCCCAAGAGAAAGTGGAGGCGAATCCCTTCTGGGACGTTCTAGCTGCAGTCCAGCATTGCTACTCCTTAAGTGGAAATCGCTCAAGCTCTCAGGCCTCTCGCTAAACCTGAAGCGTCAGCACCAGCCAGCTTGTTACTTTCCTTAACTAATGCCTCTCTATTTCCCGCAGAGTAAACAACTTGATTCCATTAGATGTTGTAAAATATTTACCAAGCAGCCAAGGCGGCTTCCTTCTTCCCAGCACGCCCAGGGGAAGAAAGCGAAGGCCTGGGTCAGGCCTCTGAGCACCGACCAACAGACACCACCAGGAGCTTCCAGTGCCGGCTCCGGAGGGGAGAAGGAGAGGAGGGAGCGCCCGAGAGGAGTGAAGGGAGGAGCGAGGGGCAGCAGACAGGGCCTGCCTAGAAAGTGCGGGAGCACTAAGTGCAACACGGGCCATGGATCAGATCCTAGAACAGAAAAGGGACATCGGTGGGAAAACTAGTAAAATCTGAGTATGTCTGGAGTTTAGTTAACAGGGACGCACCCTGCTGGGTTTCACTCAAGACAAGCATACTGCAGAAACCTAAGACAGTAACTTTAGGGTTCACCGTGGGGGGTATGTGGGAACTCCCAATCATCTTACTAACGTTTCTGTAAATCTAAAATTATTCTGAACTAAAAAGCTTAGGTTTTAAAACAATGACTGTGCAGCCTTCTTGGCGGTGAGAGATTCTCCATCGTGGGCGGTGGGGTTTGGGGGCAGCGCAGTGCCCACAGGGACCGTCCCTGTGGGGGACCACGCTCCAGAGGGAGCCTGCAAGTCACAGCCAGGTTATAACTAAAGAGGAAAAGAGCTCAGGGGAGATGGGAGGGGAAGTGCTTCCTGCAGAGACCTAAGTAAAGGCATCAGGCAGGGAGATGCTGCATCGCCTTAGTGACAAGTCCGCTGGAAGGAGGCCAAGGGATGAAGCGGGTGGGAAACCTTCTGCCTGCTCCACCCACACCAAATTTCCATCTTGAACCATGTGGTCACACCCTTCCTTGGCACTCTTCCCATGCAAGGTAGAAGCATGGCCCCCCCACTGTCAGGAGCAATGGGCCCAAGCAGATCAAGAGGGTGCAGAGGGAAGGCGTGACGGTGGGTTTCATGTCACGACTGGGCTAGGCTGCAGTGCCCAGCTGTTTGAGCAAACACCAGCCAGATGTTGCTGTGAAGATATTTTTAGAGGTGACTAATACCTGCAATCAGCAGACTTTGATTCAAATGGATCACCCTCGGCCACGTGGGTGGGCCTTGCCCAATCAGTTAAAGGCCTTAAGAGTGAAGACTGGGGTTTCCTGAAGGAGGGATTCTGCCTCAAGATGGCAACATCAACCCTCACCTGAGTGTCCAGCCCTCCGGCCTGCCCTGTGGATTTTGGATGTGCCAACCCCCACGGCTGCTTGAGCCAATGCCTTAAAACGAATCCATCTCTCTCTGTCTCTCTCTCTCTCATCCTGGTTCTGTTTCTCTGAAGAACTTCGGCTAACGCCAGGGAGGCAGAGGGCTCAGAGATCCCAGGCAGGGGTCCGAGCCATTTCCTCCCTTTGTGCCTCGCTGCCATCCCTGTGGGTTTCAAGACTGACACCCTCCTCCAGGGCTTTCACCACTTCATCGCTCAGTCACCGAAATAAAGACTTCATATTGATTGTCTTGGAGGACGTCTTTCTCTGTACTCAAAAGTGACAGTAAGTGACAAAGATTTCAGAAATAGCTTCACGGACATTCCCCCCACTACCTGTCATTTTCAACTTAAAAATAACAACATGTCACTCAACTTCCCACCCCTTACCCCCAGCCACGTGTGCCCTGGGCTGACAGAATTTCCCCAGTGGTGAGGCCACTCAGTGCCGAGCTACCCAACCAACAGCACGCCACGGGGCAACACAGTGGAACAGGCTGATAGTCCCAATTAGGCATCCCTCTGCCCACAGCTCCCTCAGTGCCAAACACAGGGGGAGCATCCACAAAGCTCCCCGGGCCTGTGTGCTCTACCCTGACCCAGGAGTCTGGGATCTGGGTTGGAGTCTCAGCACCCCACACAACACTGAGTCATTCATCTCCCTGTGCTCCTAAGAGTCTCACTTTCCCCCCTATGCGAAGCAGAGAACCTTCACCTGATAGAGACTTGTGTGACCCTTAGAGTTGGGTGGATGACATCCCAGAGGTCACATCCTAGGGGTCATGGAGCACAGCCTAGAGGTCAAATAACAGAGTGGAAAGCTGGGCATTGTCCAAAGGCTGATCCCACCTGCATGGGGGACACTTTTCAAAGAGGGGTAGCAAGAGCCACAGCAGCCTGCTCCCCATGGATGCCTAACCTCCCGGGAGACACCAGGGCATCCTTCCTCCACTCAGCCAAGACATCCCTTCCCTCTGCATCAGCCTGCCACTCCAGCTCCTGTCCCTGCTCAACTCCAGCCCCCATCAGCCTCAGCTGCAGAGGATGGGACAAACAGCAGACACTTCAGAAACCCAGGGCCTTTTTGGGAGCTTCTGTCTTTTGCCTTCAAATTAGGGTTGCCATATTTAGCAAACAAAAATACAGGACACCCAACTAAGTTTGAATTTCAGATCAACTATACAAAATCTCATGCAATATTTGCAAGACATGATTTAAAAAAAATTTTTTGTTTCTCTGGAATTCTAACATAACTGGGCTCCCTGTTATCTTGCTAGCATCCCTACTTCTGATGGAGGAGAGCCATGACCTACAGCTCTGAGCACCCAGCCCCGGTCCGAAATGGGTGGAGAACCCTGACTCTGGGACAGTCGGCCACTTCACCTTGGGTATCACCAGCCTCTGTGCTGGGTCTGAAATTGAAGACAACTATAACGCCCGAACCCTGCACTTGTTGTGGGTGTCAACTCACCAACGAGCAGCTGCAGCTGGGTGAGCTCTCCACCCAGGTGAGTGGGAGTCCTCAAATCCCGGTCCTTCTCCACTTGCCCTGTCATGCTCTCCTGTCCTGCCCAGCTCCAACTCTGAAAGCCATGAGGCAGATCTAAGACAAGTCTGGTTCCTGAGCAACACCACCTTTCAAAATAAGGCCCACAAAAATGCAACTAGGTACCATGCCACACCAGAAATCTCATCACTTCCCTGAGCCACCTGTTCCATTTGTGGCCTGAATCCCAGGACTGTGCTGTCACCACTATGAAGCAGTTTTCTGCTTCCATTACCAGCTTTCCCTATAATTGCTGCTTCCCAGGAGCTCAAAGTCCAAAAACAATTAGCTTCTGATTAGATGAGCTTCTTCACTATCCTGGCATCCATGCTTTCTCAAAAGAGACACAGCAGGGCATTAACATTTCACTAGGAACTAAATCTTTTCTTTCCATGTCAATCTTTAGATCATAGCATGCAAGGGACTAGCAAATCTGATCAAGGCTGGTAAGACCCCCTCTTGACTTCTCTTGCCAATTCTTACCCACCTTTGAGCCCCAGCCCCTGTTTAGTAAGAACCCCGCTACAGTGTAGTCACACAAAGCCCAAGGAAAGTGAAAATCAACACAGTTCATTCATTCATTCATCCACCCATTCAATTTCCTGCATGCCTCCTCTGTGCCAGGCACGGCTCCATGAGGCCCACTGTGTGCCAGGCACTGCATTAGGCTTTATGGATATGGAGCGAGCAAGTCACTGTCCCTGCCTGCAAAGAGATCACACATTATTTAGGGAGAGAGACAAGCAAATAGGCCACTCCCAGGAAGTTTGGCAAATGCTTCAACCCCTGGGGGAGAGCCATCTGCTTAATGGCCATACTGATTTTTTTTAAAAAATGGTTTGAGATGAGATGGAAGTCACATTTACATACGTGTGGACGTACCCTGGCCATTCTGTCCACGTGACCAACAATAATCTTGGCATGGCTGGCTCCTGCTGTCATTCCGGTCCCGTCTTAAAACGTCCTTTCCCTCTGAGCAGCTGTCCTCAACTTCCTGATCTCAAGTGGCCTGTGCCTCCCCATCAACTCGTCCTGTTTCATTGCTATTATGGCATTTATCAATGCCTGGCCTTTTCTTGTTTGGTCGTCCGTCCCCCGCTCAAGCAGATTCTTATCTGTCTCGTTCAACGCTACATCCCAGCACCAGCACAGTGCCTATTTCACCCAACTTTGCTGCACACACAAAACAAGCAAGGAATGAACAGAGAACCCCCTGCCCCCCATAGCTCCCAACCTCCAGGGGCCCTTGAAAGTCATAACAAATCACTGCAAACTCTTTTCAATATATTCCAAAGCCTAACAGGCTTCATTTGTTTGCTTACCCTTGATAAAGCCCCACAGGAAAAATAAAATGTCACATTTCTTTGCCTTTGACTGGAATGATACCAACTCAGTAATACTGGCTCCCATGCTAATCAGAAACTCTAATTAGTAAATATATTTTGGTTATTAAAAGTGGGAAAACAGAAGCATCATAACATCAGAGCTGTTTATTTCATGGCTAACAACTTTGAAGGCAGGAGAACATGAAGCAAAATATAAAGCACCGAAGGGATCTGATGGCAGAAGAGAGACAGGACACCCACCTACTTCTTGGTGGCTAGACCCAGGCAGGAGGTCACGCAGAGCCACAGGCAGGAAACCCCAGGCCAGAGTTCAGCCCGCTAAACTATCCGAACAAAGGAGGATGAGACTCAGTCATAAAAATATTGCTCACAAAAGAAATCATGCTCCGGAAAAGGAGCAATTTAAATGAAAGCTGAAATTATTATTCGCAGCACAGATACCGTGTATCTGCAGGCTCGCTGCTCTCAAATGGATCATCCATATAACGCTGGCAGTCTTCAGAAGGGCTAATGAAGATTTGGAAAGTGTAAACCCATCCGTGGGGTGCCAGCATGCTGCTTTTCATTTATTCTACTATCTTCAAAAGCTTAAATGATGTGAGCACTTACCCCTTTGCAAGCTCTGACCCTTGAATAGCACTTTAAACTCTTGAATTAAAGGTGTTATATAAAGCCACTGCCTTGTCATTTCATTTGATCAAATGACTAGTGTGGCAATGCAAAATTTCAGGGACAAAATAGAACAGCCCAGGTCAACTGAGGCTACAGCTACCAGAGGCCAAAGGAGCCCTCCTGCCATTAACTGATCTCTGAGCCCTGGAGAGCCCCAGTGACCGAGTATCTACGCCACTGATCCAAGCAGGTCACTGGGTCCTGGAAGGAGCCCCCTGTTATGATGGGAGGACTTTAAGCAGGCTCACTGCAAAGGGGACAGACTCCCTGCCAGCTGGCCCCTGGCAACGGATCCCTAGAGTGGGCACTTGCAGCGAATTAATAGTGGAAATGTGATTTCTCCTGCCTTCCAGGGCAGCAGGGAAAGACCCCACTAGTACAGTGACTGGCTGCTTTACTTCTCTTAGAAAAGTGGCCCAGCCAGAGAGGACAGCAAAGAGTCTCAGCCCAGCCTGGCAACAGGACCTCTAGTTGTGCTGCACAGAAGCAAGAAGGGACCTGAACGGGGCGAAAAGCAATGATTCTCGTCGCTTGCAACTTTCAACCCAAGGGGAGTGTAGCTTGGTTTAGAAATTAGATGTGTTGCTGAAAATTCAATTAAAAACTTGAACTTCAGGTCAAATTAAAAGCCCAGGGACACAGGCAATCTGTAGCAGTGGTTCTGGCTCTCAAACACCACCTGAGAAGCTTGTGGAATGCAGATTCCCAGGCCCTGCTCCCAAAATTCAGACTCAGCAGGTGTGAGGGTGGAGCTGTGGGAGTCTACACTTTAATAAGCTTCCCAGCTGGTTCCGAGGCAGGCAGGTGACCTGTGGATCACGATTTGAGGAAACGCCCAGTGGAAGGTGATAATATTCGGGTTTACTCTTGTTCGTTTGGTAGGTTTAGTCTCTCCTGTCCCTATTCTCCTTTCCCAGGACACTTGTCTCAGAAGTGTGACCATGAAAAAGGATCAGTGTTTAGATCAGTGCTCCAGGAAGCACAAAAAGCCTAAACCATCACAGCGACATCCCGGGAGCTTGAACCCAGGGATTGGGCCTCAGGCCGTGGGGAGCCCCCGGCCAGGCCTTATAACCCAGAACACTGAGCCATCACCCTCCACAGTCTGGTACCTATGACTGCAGGTGAACATATGTACGGGCCAAGACCATGCAGCCAAGGTGTTCTGAGTCATTTGTGTGTGAGCATGCCATGGGGAAGCCTGTACATCCCTTCCCAGAATAACACTTACAAATGTTTAAAATCAAATGCATGGCATCACAAAGGAAATAAAGTTATACTGAAATATGGTTTTTCAAAATATTTTTTACATTTGTGTTATAGTAATGCATGCATTTATTCATTGATGCACCAAACAAGATCTGGCAGCAGGTCTAGTCACTGACACAATTTCGAGGTAGTGACAAGATGAAAACATTTCCAAATACCTGCAACAGCAGCATCATGTAAGCATAAAGCTTGGGAGAGCCAGCCTGGCCACAGGGGCACTGGGCCAGGCTCCAGGACCACATAAGAGACAACAGCACTTTTAACAATCACCAGGTGCTTTACGGTTTTTATTCATTGAGCCTGGCATCATCACATGGCACCCACACTCTCCTGGAGCGTGTAACGCTAACGCTGCCAAGGGACGTGGTGCCGGCCCTGAGGCTGATGTCAGAGACTAGGGTTTGCCTCCTGGCTGTGCTTCCTTTGCCCGTCCCAGGTTCCCCCATAGATTGTCTTTGACCTTATCCACTCCTGCCTGTACCCCAGAACACTGCTAACCCATCTCCTGGGCTCCCGGCCCTCTAGTTTAGGGCTGGGTCCAGCCAGTTGGAGGCGCCTGCAGGAGACCTGAGGGAGGGAGGAAAGAGAGGCTGGGGTGTGTGCTCCCCACCTCCTCCCATCAACACCACGCCGCTGGCAGTTTCCACTCCCATCAGGAGCCCTCTGCCAGGGATCCAGGGTTGCTCCCAGCCCTGCCCTCCTGCTCCAGGAGGTAAATGCTTCCTGCTATTGCTGGACCCTGAGGGATTCCCTTCCTCCCGCCCACGCATCTTTCAAAAGCCCCTTTATGAACGTCCCCTGAGTCACGCCTTCTGCATGTACCGGCTGCTTCTTGCCAGGAACCCCATGGATACAACTGCTGAGCCTCAGGCTCCTTGTCCACGGAAAGGAAGCCGGGGCACCCACCCCCCAGTGGCTATGCAGATCAGGTGGGTGCCTGGCCCGAGAGGAGCTCTCGGTGAGTCATCTTTCACTGCAGAGCCACGGGCTGGCAGGGAGCTCTGAGGACAGGCTGCTCTGCAGCTCACTCTTAGTGAACACATCGAGCACCTGCCTTGACCAGGACAGCCAGAATCCCCATGGGGAGGTCTTCTGGTGGCACAAAGGGCTCAAAGACACCTGCCTCATAAAAGCACCCAGCAGGCAGCAGGCATTTCCCAGGAGAAAGGAGGAGGTCAGACTGGCCCCAGAGGAGCGAAGGGGCCATGTGGGCTTAGGGGACTAAGGAGCACCCCTAGGTTTCCACTTCATTGGCCTCCTTTCCCACGTGGGCGATAAATGCTCACATCTGGCACAGGCACTGAGCTTTCATGTACGATGTCCCATTTGATCTGCATAATATTATGAAGTGGGCCTATTACGTTACTTATTTTTTTGCATGAGACAAAGTTCAGAGATATTAAGAACTTCAGAGATATTAAGAACCAAAGTCATACGTCTGCTAAATACCAGCACCAGGCCTCGTTCTCAAGCATTCTAAGCAATGTCTCAAATTCTTTCCCAACAGAAAGACCTAAGATAGCAGACACAAATAACTCAACCAAAACTCTGCCCTTCAGTAGTTTGGGGGCCAAAAAGAGACCCTTCCACTGAGAAACAGAAAGGGCATCGAAGATACAGTCATCTGTCTGCTAGTCATTGAGTGTTTGTGGTTTCGTTGTGTAACTTAGTGAAAATAATTTCAGTAAAAAGCACACAGATGAAAGAAACATCTTAAAGGACAAGCTGGAGGGTTGTAAATCTTAACCTCTTTATTTCCCAGGGGACAACATTTTCTCAACCTTGGCTTAAAGGGGGAAAGTAAGCCAGCCTGGTGGCTTTGACCTCCTCCTTGCCTATTCAGCATTAATGAAAAAAACAAAAACAAAAACAGTGATAGTCCTCCTTGAATTAAAAACAGAAATCACAGCCCATTTCTATTACAAATAAAAGTAGTCTAAGGTTTTATGTACCCATCCTAAAATATTACTTATCCTGAATAAATACTATCAGAAATTCAATTTAATATATGATTTATGGATAATAGTTGCTATGGTCTGAATGTCCGTGTCCCACTAAAATGCATATGCAGAAACCCTTGCCTTCAAGATGATGGTATCAAGGTGGGGCCTTTGGAGGCAATTAGGTCATGGGGCAGAACCCCCAGAAAGGGGCCAGCACCCTCACAAATGGCTTGGGAGAGATCTCCTGCCCTTTCTGCCACATGAGGACACAGCACGAAGGTGCCATGTAGGAGCCAGAAAGCGGGTCCTCACCAGGCACTGACATTGCCTTGGTCTTGGACTTCCCAGCCTCCAGAACAGTGAGAAATAAGTTATTGTTGTTTATAACCCACCCAGTTTACAGTATTTTGTTATAGCAGCCAGAATAGACTAAGACAATGCCAAATTACACTTCCCCTACCCTTTCAGTGGAAATTCCCAACCTCCTGGAATGCTTGGTGTCTACACCATCCCAAACCCTTTCCCTTCCCTAGCCCCCGAAAGGCTTCATGGTCATTAATTCTCACAATCACCCAAGAAGAAAAGAGATGTGATTAGCCGTATTTCACAGGCGAAGAGACCAGAGGCAGAAAGGTCACATGGCTTGTGCAAAGGTGAGGTGGAAACTACTGATCCAGCTAGGACCAGGACCAACAAGGCTCCAAGGCCAGGGGTAGAATCTATCACTACCACCTGGCTTTTCTAGGTTGTCTTTCTCCACCCAGTAGAAACAAGTCACTCTGGTCTCCACTTTGCAAGACCCCCAGGCACACAGAAGCCCACCAAGGCCTCCTTCAGAACAAGCCCTCTTTAACTTAAGCAGGGCCAGTGTTAAGCAGGCCCCACACTGCCAGGCAGAAAGCTCTTCAGCAGAGGGAAAGAGCTGATTATACACTCCCGGGCTCAACAGGGGAAAGCAAATCCATTGTGAGTCAACTGCATCAGCCTTCACAGAGCACAGGAACCTGTTCATAAAACATTTGCTAACTATTAACTACAGTCCTGCTATTAAATGCTGTTAATAGCAGCTCCTCAGAACTGTGCCTCATCAGGCTAGCTGCACCTTTAATGGACTAGCGGCTGTCAACATGACACCTGGGACCCAGCCACAGCACAGCTGGGGCCATGTGCTTAAGTTAAACAGCTCTCTCGATTAGTTACGGTGCTTGGGGCCCAGCGGGTCACCTCTCTCCTAGGGAAGCCACTGAGGGGCCCAAAGGCAGCCAGCGCTACAGAACCACCTGGCTCTGCCTTGCTGTGTCCTGTGTCTTGACTGGGCTCCACCCAGTCAGGACTTTTCTAGGGAAGCCCCAGGACACAGCAAGGTGATGGGCTTCTAGTGCCACAGGATTGATGGAGGCTGCATTTAGAATTGAGGACTTTCTTCCCAGGAGGCTTCTAAGAGAGGGTAGGCCTTCCTCCGGCTCTTCCTTCTGCATTACTTCCGATCTTTCTTTCCCTTTCCTTTTTAATTGTTGGAGTTTCTCTTCCATCATTCAAGCAATCCCCATTTGCCCATCCATGCCCGGGAGGTCAGCTCTCTACCACCCATGACCCTGCCTCTCCCCTGAGCACAAGCCTCCCCACCAGACGTCCCATTTGGACAAGTCACAGACCCCTCAAGCTCAGCACATCTTCAACCTTATCTCCACCTCCCATAACCAAGGTGCTCCCTCTCCATCCAACCCCAATTTCAACAGCAAGTTCCTGTCTCCATTCAGTTTCTCAAACCAGAAACTTGGCCTCTTCCTTCATTTCTCTTTCTCAACCATCACATCCAATGATGGTTTTATTAATTCTACTTCCAACTATCTCCAGCATCTACCCTCTTTCTCTCTCCCATTTTAAATGGAATCATCCCATCTTAGTCTGGGCTCCCACCATTACTTCCCAAAAAAACTGAGTCCCCCTTTCTCCCCACCACGATATGCATTCTCTAAAATACCATCAGGGTGATTTTCCTAAAACTGGGTAGTGACTACAAGTTCCCCTCCCAGAAACAAATCCTTCATCCTGTAGCTCATGTGGACTTTCCCACTTCGGCCCAAACTCTCTGGCCAGTCTCACCTCAAGCTACCTTCCCCCAGTATCCCAGACTTCTGTGCAACCTAGGAAACAGGGAGGTGCAGCGATGCCTCCAAGGGTTGGCTCAAATAATCCCCTGAACTGGAATGTTCTTTCCTTTATTCCTTTTCCTTTAGACCCAGCTCCTGTCCCTTTCAGAATAGAGTCCTTGCATACTGTTCTAACCTGCTGCTTTCTGAGTACTCATCATCGTGTCTTGTAACTCTGTCATCTGCCCCCAGGTGCCTACTGCCACCACTGGCACTGAACAGTGCTTGGAGACAGGATCACGGTTTACATTTATTCACATCCTGGCATTTAACACAGTGCCTACAACAAATGGTTTCAATAAATTCTTGAAAATGAACCGAATTCTTGCCCGGTAGTACTTAAATATAATTTTCCCTAGATGGAAAAGATTGGAGAAGACGACTCTACAGGAGGGGACTTCCAAAATGAGGATTTCATTTTTGTTGCATCCCTGTTGGGCAAAGAGTTCCCCTGTACAGATGGCAAGGGAGGAGAAATGGCAAAGCACACGGCTGGCTCCACAAGAACTCAGAATGGATGTCACATCTAGACGGGTGGGTCATGGCTCTCTCCCCCTCAGAGAAACTGCTGTAAACACTCGATTTTAGTGGCAATAGAGATTGAAACTCAACTGGGTACAAATCTACTGTTAGGTTTCTTACTGTGTGCAAGGACACAAATCAAATGTAAAATAATGTCTCTGCCCACACAAGGCTCACAACCTCCCTCGAGAGTCTAGTCACAGGCACAGAACAGAGAGGGGAATCACATAAGATGGTAAATTTCTAGAATTTTAGATCTAGAAACAACCTCCTGGGTCAACCACTCCAGTGCTTTTCAGACCCCCCCTCAGAGCCCCAGATTCCATGGCGCTGCCGAGAGAAAACTGAAGTGGCAGGTGCTGCCTCGACTCCGGCTGACCTCTGGTCCCCCGAAACCAGAGGAGCTCCACTTCTATCCAGTTCATATCTGGGAACTAAACTGAACAAAAAGGATTCCGCTGGGGGAAACATTTGAAAATTTACTTCCAATCCCCTCAGGTTATTCAATTAGCTTATAGAAGAGCCAGGACTGGATGTTTACATGTGAAAATATACGGCTGAGTTCTGTCAGACCGGCAGAACTGAGGCTGTCCGACTGGATCTTGCCAGATGCAACTACTCCAGGAGGTCTACACCGGCAGTCCGGGCTCCCCAGTTCAACACCACAACCCGACCTCGCTTCTCGGAAATGGCGCTGCTCTAAATAAATGCGACAGGAAGGCGAGGAGGACAGCTGAAGAAGAACTAAGTATGTTTGTTAAAGCTAGGTAGCCAGTTCCTCTCCTGGGAATAACCTTCCTTTTGTCTGTATCGATCCCCAGAACAAACAGGGATGAGGAGGGAGAGAGCCGTGAAAAACTGTCAGCACGTTCGGAGCGATCTGTCTCCTCCCTCCCTGCCGGCAGATGAAGCGCTCACACTTCCAGGCTGGCGGAGCTTCTCCTCGGGAGATGAAAAGTGGGGGAGACGGGACGGGGTGGCTGGCAGCAAGCCTCAAGCTGACCTCTCCTCCCCAGGACAGCCCCAGGACCTCCTGGCTCTGGACTCCCACAGGATGGACGGTCCATGCATCCAGCTTGGTCCTTCAGTGTTATTATTTTAAATAGCGTGTGGATGCTTGGAGTCCCCAGGGCCCTGGGGGCAGAGGTGATGCCGACGCTTCACACTCTTGCTTCTTCCTCACTCCTCCTCCCCTGAAGGCTGTGATGACAGTGGGGACAGCACCGCCAGGGCAGCCCACGCCCCTCCCCTGATGGGACAGCTGTGTGAACTTGGGCAAGTCAGTGATGCTCTCAGAGTGCTGTTTTCTGCATTGGGAAAATGGGGAGAACACTTTTCAGGAGAATGGTAAGAATTAAGACAAATTAGAGGCTACTGGCTGAGGACCTGGTGAGATTGGCAGACAAGAGGCAGGAGCAGGGGCAGAGTGCTGGGGACAGTGAGTCAGGGCCAGCAAAAGGACAAGAGGAAGGGCCCGGGGTGAGCAAATGCTGCTGCACACCTTCCGGACCAGTCTACGTGACGACGGTCCTGCAGGGTCTCAGATTGACAGTCCTGCTCACCGCATTGTGCTGGAAAAATTACGTTGAAGCACTGTGGAAGGAATCGCGTTCAACCTGTGCTGGGGAGCTTCCTACCTTGAGAAAGACTGTAACAAACCCTCCTATGAATCCCCCCCCTCCCCGGGGCATCCAACAAATTCTCCCTGGGTGCCCTGAGAGAACGAAGAGCTGGGCAGAAGGAAGGACGCAGACCCAGGTGAGAGTTCCAGCTTTGACAGGCTCATGCCTTGTAACTTACCTAAATATCCCCAGAGACTGTCCCCAAACTTAACCCAAGGAACTCCATGGAAAGGCTGGAGAGCACAGTAGCAAGGGCGTAGGCCTTCAAGTCTGGATTCAAATCCCTTTCCCTTGCTGTGTGATCTAGGGCAAGTGGCTCAACGTCTCTGAGTCTTACCTTATCTCCCACGCAGGGTTGACATGTGGGAGAAATGAGACAATAACTGCCGTGCCCAGCCCCAAGCAGGAGGCACCCATGGCAGGGCCCCGTTCCCATGACCCTGTTTCGCTGTTGTCATCTCAAGGAGGTTCCGCTCTCCAAGTGTCCACCGTTCCGTGCTTTGCATCAGCTCCTCAGCCGAGCCGTTTTTAGGCCCCCCGAGGCCAGAGCACCCCTGTCCAGGGAGACGGAGGAAGGATTCATATCACCCTCCCAGCCGTAAAGCACCCACCGCCTGTCAGCAGCGCAGGAGCGAGGCTGGGCCCAGATGGCAGCCGTTACTCACGGCTCTGCCTGAGGACACCAGCGGCTGCAGGGGGGTGCGGAGGGGGGCGGCATCCAGCCACAGAGGGGTCTCCGCTTGCTCGTGAAAGAGGAACGTGGGGCTTATGCATGTCACTCAGGCTGAGCGAGCAGGCAGGGGCCGCGCAGGGAGCCTTTAATGAGCGTCTCCTCTCAGAAATGCTGACAGGAGCTGGACGTGAAGCGCATCTCCGCCAAACGCCAGCGTCCCCAGCATCCCAGTGGGAAGATGAAACCGGCTGCAGATACTGGCTTCTGAGAGGAGCGTAGCGCAGAGCAAGCAGCCTGCAGGGCCACAAGTAAACAAGGGGAAACCGAACCAGGACACTGTTGTCACCGCCACCGGCCCGGCCCCTCTTGGGGTCGCCTGCCCCTGAGGCGCCACACGACGCCAGCCCCCAGGCTGGGCCGCCCTCCAGAAACAGAAGGAGAAATCTAGTCCTATCGGGAAGCTGGCCTGGCTGTGGAAGACCCAATTCCCAAACCAGCCAGGCTGGGAAGGGGCCCACCCACCTCACTCTCATCACTGCCCAGCGCCCCGGACACCGGCCCGTGCCTGCTCTCAGCAACACCAGCGACACAGAAGGGCCGGGACAGCCTCCCTCAGCCAAGGCCCTCCTCTTTCCGCCCCCAGTGGTCTTGGCACCACCACCCCTCGGTGCTTACAGCGTCTGCCCCGCTGCCACCGTCCACCGGCCCCGGACCTCTCACCCTGACACCAGGCCTTCCTGGCCTTGGTCCCCTTATCTGCCACCTGGACCAGGGCAGGAGGGTAAGCGGGAGAGTCCCCCAAGCCCAGTGCTCTGTGCTGGGCAGAGGAAGAGCTGCAGGAACCTGGAAACTTCAACCATGCAGCAAGGTCAGGAGCAAGGGGCACATGTCCCCACAGGAGCCAAAGAGAAGGTGAGAGGCCCCGGCACCCCCAGAGAATCCCTGAGGGGCCGGGAATGTCATGGTGAGTGCAGAGGCACAGGAGTCACCGAGGGGCTGGGCCCTCCTCATGCATCCCCAGGACTGTGCACACAGTGGGACTCCTCCCAAAGCACCCCCTCCCAGCAGGTTTTGTGAGGGCAGGTGGCGCACTCGCTCAGAATACTGGATCTATCGTGACACTGGCCAGGGTCCCCAGCTCTGCTCCTGGTGGCTCTGTGGCTGAGATTGCTTTCCATGCCTCAGTTTACCCAGCTTCAAAGACATAGGAGCCTATCCCTATAGCAAAGGGAGGACCTGGGCGTCTGAGCCTACTGTCAGCTCATTTCAGTTTCACGAAAATGCTATGAAATGAGCAGGCCTTATCCCATTTTCCAGGCAAGGACTAAGGCTCAGAGGTCCTCAGTGGTGGCTCAATGCCACCCAGTGGCTAAGACAATCGGGCAGTCTGGGCATGCACGGTGTTGCCGCTCCCGTGGTCTAGGATCTGGGGAGAAGCAGGCAGGAAGGCAGTGGACACTCCCTCCTCATTCTGGAATCTGCTTTTCCTTCCCGTGGGTGTTGATTCTTCCTCTCTGCACCTGAAACAAAGCTCAGGAGCCTCCCCTTGCCCTGCCTCAAGATGAATCTTCATCCTGCCCCCATCCTCTGCCCAGAAAGGGACTCCAAGTCCACTCTCAAAACTGGAACCCCTGGTCAGAATCCTGGGGCCCAGCCCAGCAGGCCCCCATGTTCCAGCTGCTGCTGAAGCAAGGCATAGGCTGCACACCAACAAGGTCCGTAACTAATAGCAAACCCACTTTGAACAGTAACAAAGGCTGCAGAGCTACCGCCTTCTACTTCCAAGCCCCACTCTCTCTGAAGTAGCCAGGGACAGCCTTCCTGAACACGGAGCAGCCACCACCAGCCCCTGATAGTCAGGGCAACAACAGGCCCCCTAGGTGTTTAAGATGATGCTGGATTACTTATAACGAAGTGGGAGCAACTGAAACGTCCATCGACTGATGAAAGGGGGAACAAAGGCCGCATATCCATATGGTGGAATATTACTTGCTAATAAAAAGGAATGAGGGCTGATGCATGCTACTACATGGATGAACCTTGACGCCCCCATGGTAAGAGCAGCCAGTCACCAGAGGCCACGTATTATATGACTGTGGTTACACAAAATGCCCAGAACAGGCGACATACGGAAAGCACACTAGTGGTTGCCTGGAGCCGGGTGGAGCGTGAAGAGCAAATGCTCATGGGTGTAGGGTTTCTCCTTGGGGAGAGAGGTGCTCTAAAATCAGATTGCGGTGATGGATGTACACCCCTGAGAATACACTAAAACCACTGATCTTCACATTTTATATGGTGGATTCTACAATATGTAAAAGTGTATTTCAACAAAGCCATTCAAAAAAAGAAGATGTTGCGATCACCACCTTTATCTTCTGTTTTGGAGAGGGACAGGAGAAGGCCGATATCTCCGAAATAACACTAAACATTCTCAACGTTGTTGACTACAAGGCCACACAAGGAAGGTGACATGGTCCATGCTTATTAGCGTGCATTTGTCTGCAGACAGGTTAGACGGCCTGAATCTGCCCTCTAATCGCCATGTTTATCATTTATTGCATCCAAGTTCTGTAGTAAGCACTTTGCTCGTATTCCTTCATTTATTCCTCACAATAGCCCTATAAAGGAAATGCTTTTATTATCCCCATTTCACAAATGAGGAAATGGAGTCTCCGGGAGGTTAAACGTAACATCTGGCAAGGGATGGGCAGACCATGAGTGCTAGTGCTGGGACTTAAGCCCAGGCAGTCTGTCTCCAGAGGCTTCCCTCGTAACCCTGACCCTGGGAGCCGTCATTTATGGCAACCCAGGATCGTGACCGCCGGAGCAGCAGGGCCTGAGCCTCCTGGGAATTTGACACCCAGCAGGAAAAGCTGAACTCGCAAAAGGAAGATGTCGTTTTCTTCCTACAGGGCCTTGGGCAACAGCAAGATGGATCTCCTTTTAAATGACTGTCCACTGTTGTGTGTGATAGCTCTTCGGTTTTATCTAATCCTGCTCAGTTCACGTTACCACTGTCATTTGTCACCCCCATCCCAATGGGATGATGAACTGTCTTGTTCAGCCAGAAGCAGGCGCTGAGACCGGGAAGAGAGAAATGCATCAGGGCCGGGCCGAACCTGGGAAAGGTGAAGGCAAATGACTTCATCCACCGGTGCAAAGCCACAGTCCGCTCTGCGTCCACTGATACCTCTCCTCTGAGTCTCATGAAGCATCCTCCAACCACCTCTGGGAGGACAGAGACAAAGTGGAAGCCGCCACCCAAGTGAAGTCCCGGGAAGCCTTCTGCCCCAAAGCAGCACACTCGAGCGAGGTCTTCTTCCCAGGTTGATGGGGTCTGTCCCACCATTCAGACACCCACCATGTGCCTTCCTAAATTCCATCAGGACCCAGCACTCATCCTGCCTCCTGAAAGGAACCCATAAACAAACCTAGGAGATCAGTTTGGAGACCACTGAGGTTCCAGCGTTCCTCTAGAAGGAATCTAGAAATGGCAACACTGTCCAGGCTTTGCCCAGCCTGTCCTGCCCTCAGGAAAAGAGATGCTAGAGACCCCCAGGTGGGCCCCTGACCTAAAGACCACTTCCTTCCACCTGCCCACTTTACACCGAACTCAAACGAGCTTGCGATTGGGCTCCCCCAACCCTGTGACTCATCCGTTTTCCACCAGCCTGAAAAAGGCTCAGCAGCAATTTATCAGCGTGCCAGCGGGGAGGCAGCTGACAGCCACAAGCCAGCGCAGCCGAAACAAACAAGGGCAATGCTGGGAACCGCACTTCTAATTTAAGGTGAAATCCTACCTCCTGAAGTCTGATCTTTTTTAGGGTTCATCCAAATTCCAGTATGTAGCCAAATGCCCAAATTGTTGAGTTGGTAGGATGATCCAAAATCCTTTGTCCAATTGCAAAAGGGAAAATTTGGAAGTTTGAGTAATTTGATGTTTAAGGGATGCAGAGAGGCTGGCCCTACTCAGGGACGGGCACTGTGCTTGCAGGAGCAGTAAGTGCCATCTGTCTTTATTGGCAGAGAGGCCAGGGCCACCTCGGACTTGGGAAAAATGAAAGCAGAACCAGAGTGCACCAAGAATGAGTCTGAGTCCTCCCTGGACTTGACCTTTTCAGTTATTTCTTGAACAGAGTCCAGAGGACACTAGAGCATCCAGAGGATAATAGAGAGCCAGTGACTTTGAGGGGAGCAATTAGAATCTGAAACCAAGGGTGGACAGAGGAGCTTCGTTCAGAAACTGGTGTCCTTTGCTGCAGCCGTTGCAGCCCTTCCCTGACCACCCAGGCAGGAAGGGGTCCGCAGAGCCAGACCCAAAGTGGCCGAGGCCCTGAGGGTTCTGACCCTGTGTCCCTAGCCTGCCTTTCCTGCTTGGCCTGCTTACCTGGCTCACCTGGTCCCAGGAGCCTGCCCCTCAATTTCCATGTGCTCCTGGCTCCCCCCTTCTTGTGTGAGCCTCCTTTCTCTCCCCCAGTGCCTCTGAATTCTGATAGCTCTCTGATCCTTCAGACTCTGCAGCGGGGCTCTGGGCTCTGGGGCAGGACTGACTGCAGAATTGATAAGGCCCAGTGCAAAATGAAAAATGCAGGCTTCTCGTTCAAAAGTCATTAAGGAATTTCAAGATGGCAACAGCAGAGCAGAAAACCAAGAACAGACCCCTCTGCAGCCGCGTGGCCACACACCCAGGAAGCCGCCTGGAGATGCTGACTTTGCAACTGCCAGCAGTGATGGCACCCAGGGGACA
The DNA here is from genome assembly GCA_963575035.1 of Avahi laniger. NCBI lineage: Eukaryota > Metazoa > Chordata > Mammalia > Primates > Indriidae > Avahi > Avahi laniger. The sequence goes on from CAUYSK010089098.1 coordinate 34,132, forward strand.
GTGAGGCTGGAGGGTGGGGCCCACCCGCATGTGCAAGAAAGGAGAAGGGTGATGGGGAGGGACCAGGAAGGCAGGTGTGCCAGAGACACGTGAAGAACACAGAGAACCCAGTCCAGAGAGGGGCAGTTCAGGAAGATATGACATTCAGGCTCTGCTATAGCCAGGGCTGGGGCAGTGGGACTCGGTCCTCTCCCTCCCTCCCTCCCTTCCAGTCAACTCCCTCTACCATGTTTATTTCTCCAACACACACCAGAGATATATGTCAATTATTTTCGCTTTCATTCTCACCTTCCTCTGGTCTCCTGGCCTCTCCTGTCTTTATCCTCTTTCTGCCCTGTGTCTTTCCTGCTCTTGTTTCCTTTCTGTTTCACAGCTCCTTACTCTGGTTTGCTTGCAAAACTCTGCCTTTCCCTTACTGGACTTGCAGCCTGACAGCCTGGAACTCCTGGAGCTGAAGGAGACCCAGAGGACACTCGGTTCCACCGCAAACCTGACTCATGCATCCCTTCTACAGCAGCCCTCATCTCAGTGGACAGGGTCAAAGCGACCTCCCATGCAGCCCTGTAGACAGGGCCAGAGTGAGGGGAGCTATGTGGACCAGGACACCATGCAGAGGTGTGCCAGATGGGGTGGCACAGGCCTCCAGACTCCTGGCCCAGTGCTCCTGCATGACCACACCTGGCCTCTCTGCCCTGTGCTGGGCTTGCTAATTACCTACCTGCACTTTATTCGAGCCCTATTTCTCTGCACAAAATGATAAATTGGCTTTTGCTCTTGAACAGCCGAGCATTGGGTACATGGAAGAAGATACTGGTAAGGAAAGCTCCACAGTTCAGGGCAATAGCAGGAACCACAAGACACAGGCACTCTTTGCAGGGAAAACACCTCCCCTCATTGCTTGAGTGATGGCAGCAAGTGGTCACCCAGAAACAGTGTGTAAGGACTTCCTATCTGGAATCAAATAGCCCAGCACCGAGACTAACCAGCTCTATAACCGTGGGCAAGACATGCATCTACTCTACCCACAGGGTCCTCACCTGCAAAACGGGAATATTGACAGGACTCACTCCATGGGGTTTTCATGAGGTTTAGACAATGTGAATAACTTTGTCCTACGCCTGGCATATTACATGCCCTCAAAACATATCAGTTATAAACATGGGACTTAAATAAATATAAACACTTGCTGCATACCAACCATATGCAGGTGTTGTTCTAGGCACGGGAGATAGAGAGGTCAAGAAAACAATGACGACTTTGCCTTCGTGGAGTATGCACTCCAGGGAGAAGATGGACAAATCACTAGATAAATTATCTCTACAATGAAGAAAGATAAATTTGGGGATACAAAAGCAAGAGGGAGCAGCTTCTGGAGTAGGATGCAAGGAAGGCGCCTGTGAATAGAGGAAAGGAAGGACCAAACCTGTCAGCTTCCTGGAGGGAGACAACCACAAAGGCTGAGACGGGACAGGTGGCGGTGTGATCAAGGACCCACCAGGACCAGCAGGGCTGGGGTGGGAAGTGAAGGGAAGAGATGAGGTCAGGGAGGTGGGAGGGAGGTGCCAGCTTCTGGGCAGGTTTGGAGGCCTTGGTGAAGACTGTGAATTTTATTCTAGGGGTGACAAATGGCCACCAGAGGGTCGAGAGCTGGGGTTTGATCTGGATTCACCTTTTAAGGTAGCATTGAACTCGGTGGGCAGAAGACCAAAAGGACAGCAGTTAGAGACCACTGGGATGGTCTGGGGGAGAGGTGACAGTGGCTTTGATAAGGGGAGGGGTGGAACCCCCCTTCCCATTGCCACATGGTCCCTCTGCCTTAGCCCAGGCTGAGCACCTACCTGTGTATTACTTAGGCCCTGAGCTCTCTGTGCATGATAACAATGATTGGGTTTCACTGCCAACAGCTGCCTGTGAGTTGGGGAACTGAAAGAGGTAAACGTGGATAAGAAATGATCCCGAGGTGCAGGGGAAGTAGGAAAGAGAGGACTAGAGATCACTGCCCGGGACTAAAGGACACAGGACTCAAGATTGTCCGCAGAGAGTCCTGAGCAAAGCACGCAGCCTGCTGGGTCAGCCCCCGTCCAGCTTCCAGCTTCATGACCTTGGAGAAGTCGCTTGGCGTCCCAGGCTTTAGCTTCCTCAACTGTAAAATGGAGCCAACAAGGGACAGTTGCTGTGAGCATTAGTGACAGCACATATGCAGAACTGGGCACACGATAGGGGTTGCACTGTCCCCGTGCATCTTTTGGGGTTTATTTGGCTTAAAACCACGAACATTTTTTATTTCTCACATCTCCGGTAAGCCCAGATTCTGCCGACCTGGGCTGGGCTTGGTAGAGCAGGGCTGGGCTGACGCGTACTATCTGTGCTCAGCCTACAGGTCTGCCTGGGGCTAACTGGTTCACTATGGCCTCAGCTGGGAACGCCAGGCTCTGCTGCACACGGTCTTTCATCCTGCAGCAGGCTAGCCTCTACCTGTCCTTAGGTGGTGGCAGAGGTGTGAGAGAGAGAGAGAGAGAGAGAGAGAGAGAGAGAGAAAGAGAGAGAGAGAGAGAGAGAGAGATGCATGCAAACCTCTGGAAACCCAGACTCAGAATTTACGTTTTGTCAGTTCTATAATATTCTATTGGCCAAAGCAAAGCAACCACAAGACAGCCCAGACTCAAGAGGTGGGAAATTGACTCTCTCAACTAAAATGCAAAGGCTGTGGATACAGGGAAGGATGGGAAAACTGGGGCCATGCTGAATTCGATCTACGGCAACTAGATCCGGGATGTAATCGTGCTATTGCCCACGCATCTTTTACATGCAAATGTGTCTCACACCACCATGAGCCTCCATCCACCCAGAAGCTGCTCCTAAGAGGTTTGCTGATTGATCTGGAAACAATCAGAAACAATCTGAGTCCTGGAAACCAGGTTTGAAAAGTGTTTCTTGACTGATGCAGAATGTATGTCACAGCTGGATATCACAGCATTTCCGAGAAATAGAGAAGAATGCCAGGAAGAGCTTCGGCTGGCCCGTGCCCAGCCCTGAGAGTGACAGCGTGTTTACAAGAGCTATTAGGGGCTGCTGCTCCTCAGATGCTTATGGGATGATTTATTCCACTAAGACTGCCAGGCTTTTTTTTTTTTTTTCCCTTTCACTGCTGAATTGATTATTTGATCACAAATATTCCATTTGAAAAACATGATTTCAAGGCAGGCAAGAAGTTTAAAGCTGATGGTAAAAAGACTCTTCCCCCATCCTGAGCTCTGTGACTCTGGCAGGTTCTACAGATGCATTCGTGAGTTAAGGAGAGAAATCTTTCTAAGGCACCCTACAAACAACTCCGACAGCCACAAGTCCCACCAGAGCAGGGACTGCATCTGGTTGCCTAGCAGGGAATTTCCCAAGCACAGTGTCTGACACTCACTTCAATAAATACTTCTTGAATGAATGAATCAACCAATCCATCTACCTGGCCAGAAGCTATCTTAACTCGAGCAGACCAAGGTCACCAACAGACCTAGAAACCACAGTGTATAAAGAACAGCTGGAAGAACTAGTGAAAGCTAAGTAGGAAGGAGGCAGGGACACGATGCTGCCCACCAGTACTTAGACAGCTGTCCCGCTCAAGTCTCCTCTCCTCTACGGGACACCCACCAGGCACCCTGCAATGCAATCCTTCTAACAAGATTTCAAGGTCTATTTTATTACTCATATTTCACATATGAAAAAAACTGTGACTCAGAGAAGCTCAATGACTGGCCCACGTGGACACAGCTCCCAAGTGACAAGCAGGGGTATCACCCAATGTTCCATCCATAGCTCCACACTTTAGAACCAACTCTGATCCTGTGAATACCCTGTCTCCACTCCCCTGAGCTCACCATCCTCTGGAGGTCCCTTTCTGTGGGAAGCCCTTTGCTCAGCAAGCAATGCCAGGGCATGGGTCCTACAGAAATGACCACTATAGGATGAGGTCATCACGTGATGAGCCCTGTTTAAGCGCTGCTACAAATGCAAGAGGTTCACTATATGGGGGTGTGTATACATATACATATATTTACATATACCTACGTATCTAGTGGCCTCAAGAAACTCATAATCTATTTGAGAAAATCGGAAACTATGAGTAATGTAATAATATTGTCTTACTGACTTAGACGGTAAGAACCAAAGGTAGGGAACTATATGATTTGTCATCCAAATTGGAACACTTTTAAGAATGAAGAAAGACACTGCTCCTGGACAACACGTGTCAACTAAGACTGGCCAAGATGAACCAGGACATAAGGTCACCATAGCTGGACAGTCACAAGCTCCAGCCAAAGTTATGGACACTCAGCTTTCAATGTCCTATATAAGTGCTGACTTTTACACAACACCACTCCGTCCCTTCTGACAACATCATTGACTGTAGAAGTTTTAGGGAAAGATTAATGATTCTTATACAAATCTATTTGTATTAATTTAGTAACAATCCTTATAATAATTGTAGCTTCTGTTTACTGAATACTGCAGAAAATGTGCTAAGTCATTACAAATATCATCTAGTTTGATTCTCACAATGACAAGAGGTGAGCATTATTAGACCCATTTTACAGATGAGTAAAACAGGTACAAGGAGGTTAGGCTAAGTGACATGCCCAAGGTCACAAAAGAGAGTCTTCAAATCCAGAACAGTCCAATTTTAAAGGGCCTCATCTTAATTACAAGCTGTAGGTCTTCCCATCATTTCTTTTCACCTACATTCCTCAAGGAGGTTATGAAATCTAATATACACCTCCATCTTTTACCATTCACAGCTCAGCGCTTGCCATCTCTGGCAGTTTCTTTCTCTCCATTTTGACGTCTCTCTCCCTCCCTTAACTTCTTTTCTCTTTTTCCCTTCGATTATCTCAGGAAATATTTTCTTCTCTCTCTAAATATTTCTTTCCCCATCTCCATTTCTGTTAAAAACCTCCAAAGATGCTAGTCTTTTCTGATACATCTAAGAGAGTGGTCCCCAACCTTTTTGGCACCAGGGACAGGTTTCGTGGAAGATAATTTTTCTATAGACTGGAGGGGGGGTTGTTAGGGAGGGGGCAGAAGAGCTCTGTGGCCTGGTCCCTAACAGTCAGGGGTTGGGGACCACAGCTAGGTAAGTTTAGATAAACAAATACTTAACCGTTGTGTTACAATTGCCTATTGTATTCAGTAAAGTAACAT
>CAUYSK010089099.1:0-36262 GCA_963575035.1 Avahi laniger
TCAATGTGCATCTATAAAAGATGCGTGATTTACTCTTCTACAATACCCCCAGCACCTCTACCTTTACCCAATTTGGGCCAGTTTTATTTATTTTCTGTTCTGCTAATGATTACACGTATAACTCTAAACCAGTGGTTCCCAACTAAGGGCAACCTTCCTCTCCCCATGGGAGCGTTTGACAATGCCTGAAGACGTGTTTTGGTTGTTACAACTTGGGAGCGCTGTCAGCAGCTAGCAAGTAAAGGCTGGCAGTGCCACCGAACACCCTGCCATGCACAGGACCACTCTCACGACAAAGAATTGCCCAGCCCAGATCTCGTGGTGCTGAGGTTGAGAAGCCCTGCTCTAAACAGTATATTAAAATCTCTTGGCCCATCAACTTTAGATAATATCTGACTCGTGTCTATGATGAATAAATGTGTCTTCTCTCTTCCTTCCCAATCTTCCCTCTCTCTGCTCAGTCAAGTTTTGAAAATCTACATTCTATTTAGTAACAAGAACTAAGAGTTTGGTCTCAAAGTTGGTTCTAAAAACCAAAACCCAATGAATAGTGTTTATAATATCATGGTTATGCAAATATTGATCTCTGTGAACCATTTGTTGTACCTCAACCCGCTGAGAAAGAAATCTGACCCTTTGCCTCCAACTTGAGGCCCTCAAAGGAGAGTGAACAAAAGTGTCAAAGTCAACTGGATTCTCTTTTCTCACATGTTATCCATAGCTCAAATCATATCCTGTTTAATTTTGCTTCATGTTTGAACCATGGCATCCTTGTACAGTTTATTTTGGTGAGGATTAACTGTTGTCTTAAATGTTTGTTCACAAAGGAAGTATATCCCTTCACCTCTTCGTAAGATCTTCTAGCTTTTGAATCATACTATTTGTTAAGAGAATCTTCTTTCGCCTTAAAACTGTACTTTCCGAAGGCTGTTTCTCTTCTAATGTGGAATGCCTGCGTTCTAGTTCTACTGTGTGGCTCTCATCATTCCTGCAATTAAGTTCACTTGTTCCTGCAGCCAAATTCCTTTCATTGGATCCTTTCTAGCTCCAAGAGGTCATAGTGGTCAAATGCCAGACTCTGGAGCCAGGCTTTCAGGCACAACTCCCAGAGCCACCACAAAGTAGCTGCATGACCCTGGACAAGTTATCTGATCTCTCTATGCCTCAGTTTCCCTGTATGTAAAATAGGAATTATGTGATAAAAATAGTAACCCAACTCCTGGGGTTGTTGTAGGGGGGAATTAGTTAATGCATATTAAGTGCTTAAAATAGTGCCTGGCTTTTAATTAGCCCCTGTAAGTACTGGTTATTACCATAATTGTTTTACTGGAGCATATCCTTGAGTAATTTTTCCAGACAGAGTACAAAGGAAAGCAAAGCTTTCTGGGTACTTTCACACATAAAATGTCTTTATTTTTGCCTCACCATTTGATTGGCAGGTTGCTAGATATAAAGTTCTATGTTTAAATCACTTTCCTTCAGAACTTTGAAGACATTGTCTCACTATTTTCTAAAATTCAGTATTGCTGACGAGAAATCCAATGAAAATCTATCCTTGTCCCTTTGTAGATATCTGTCCTTCGTATCTATGGTTTTCAGGATCTTCTCACTATGTTTTGTGTTCTGAAATTCCACAAGAATGTTTCTAGGTGTGAAACTTAACCTATTCTACTCACCCAGCATCTGGTGAACATTTTCTAACTGAGCCTTGTGCTTCTCTTCAGCTCTGGCAAATTTTTGAAACTCTAATAATTTCAATCCATTATTTTTTTTCTGAATATTTCCTCCTTTCAGTTTTCCTCTTTTGTATTTTTGGAACTGCCATCTGACAAAATGCTGGGCTTACTCAGTTGGTCCTCCAGGTCACCTACATTTTCTTTCTTATTTTCCAACTTTTTATTCTGGAAGGTTTCCTTTACTTTATCTTCCAGGCCTTTTATTAGAGGTTTTATTTTGGTAGCTATATTTTTAATTTTCAATTCTCTAAGTGCTCCTTTATCAGAGTAACCATTCTCATTTTACGGAATGTAATAACTCCAAAATTTTTTCTAAGATAGTTCTTAGATGTTTGGATAGGAATTTTGTTTTAATTTCTCATCTGTTGCCTAATTTACCTAGGTTTTCTCTGGCATCAAATACTCTGTTTTATTTCTGTTTTCTGGCATCACCCCAGTCTTCCTATTTGGAGCTTTTTTCCTTTTATTGTATGTTGATCCTTGATTGCCACTCATGTCTGTACACCAACGACAGGGTTGGTTAATATAGGTAGCTATTACCTCTGTTATCGTGTAAGTGTGACCAACTGCTTGGATGGGCTAATTGGGAATTGCAAACCATTTGTTCTCTATCATCTCATGTTCTCCCCACAGAGACCACTCATTCTTTTCCTCTACTAGATTCTTTCCACAGGCAATTAGTCAATCCAACAGCTCCAGCAAGTCTACACTTATAGTCCGAGCCAGCCTAAGATGTCTCTTCAAGGGCTTCTTCAGCACTGGGGCAAATCCCCAAGCATGCCTCTTGTTGCTAGGTTTTCACATTTCCCAGGTGTCCAGCAGATACCTGTTTCCTGTCCAAAGTGTGTACGAGCAGGGCTTCTAAGAAGCCCTGAAATTAAGGCACCCAAGTAGCCAAAGTAGCCAGTACAATCTGCTGGTGTCTACACATATGATCTATCTGGATGTGCTACAGCTTAACTGACCAGGCAGAGGAGTCCATCTGATGCAATGGGTCCTGATAAACCACTGTGGCACTGTCAGATTGCCGAGGGGTCACCTCCAGCCATCAAAGCAGATCTTAGGTGTTGAGACTTAAGACACCGTCATGGGATTTAACAATACGCCATAGTCTTCAATTTGTGTCTGAAGTATTAATGGTCTTTTCATTTTTTTCCTGCCTTTTGTATATAATGGAATCTCAACAAAAGGGCTAGAGATGAACAAAATGACTCCCAGTATCCAGAAGGCTGTTTCCAGCAGCCACCGTGTTCCCGTGATTAACATGGAAGATAGTCGGGTACGTTTTCCTCTCTGAAGGGGCTACAGTGGAGGGTGGTCATTCACTATCAACTAGCAGCACCGGTAGGATCACGCTGAAGCTGAGCTGCAAGAAGCAAGAGAAAGGATGCCACTCCAGAGGAACCTTCCAGTGAAGAGGAAGGAACCAATCGGTTTCAATGGCAGTAACAAATCAAGGACACTCTGAACTCCGTGGAACCAGGAATTCAAAAGTGATTTGCACGTCCTGTCCGGGTTAACCAGTTCTCCAGCTGAACTAGCGAACACCAGACATGGAGTCTGGAGCAAGAGCTGCGTCTGAGCCTTGCTTGGTTCTTCGTTTTGATTAAAAGTACAAATGCCCGTGTTCCACCCCCAGCCCCTTATCGACTAATTCTTGGGATCCATTTGACAACTAGTGTACATTTTCATACTTATTAAAAAAAAAGTCTCAGTGTAATTACTCTGGGTTAAATACATTTGGCTCTCAGTTTCTCTTGGAAATTAGAAGCTGAAGAATCCATTTGTAGTTCTTGATGAACTAGTATAGTAGAGTCCTAGGGCTGCCATGACAAAGTAGCACAAACTGGCTGGCTTCAAAGAACAGAAACCTGTTCTCTCACAGTTCTAGAGGCCAGAGGTCCAAAAGTGAGGTGTTGGCAGCATTTGGTTCCTTCTTGGGGACTGAGAGAAAGACTCTCTTCCATGCCTCTCTCCTATCTTCTGGTGGTTGCTGGCAACCCTGGGAGTTCTTGGCTTGCAGCTGCAAAACCCCAGTCTCTGGCCCTGTCCTCACATGGCCACCCTCCCTCTGCCCCTCTGTGCCTTCCCATGGCAGTCTCGTCTATGCCCGTGTGTCTCTGCATCTATTCTCCTCTTCTTATAACTTATGTCTTCATTACATCTGCAAAGACACTATTTCCAAAAAAGGTCATATTCACAGGTACCAGGGGCTGGGACTTGAATTTACATTTTGGGAGGAGACAACTCAACCCGCAACAACTGCCTGTCAAGTCCTGCAAATAGTGGTCTGGTTCTGTCGCAGGAAGTGGAGATCTGGGGCTGTTATACCAAAAGTCCTAGATCCCAATCCCAAGTTCTCAGCCCATGATGACGCATGCTATTTCTAACAATGACATCAAAGGACCCTAAAGGTTGATTATGTTGAAATGCGCCAACAACGACCTCTAACCCTCAGGCCCCGAGAGCCCCAGGAATCTGAGCTGTCAGTCGCGGCCCCACAGCAAGCCATCTTCTGTCTACCCGGATGGTCTCCCAGCCACAGAACCAGCGCGTGTGGCCTCTTGCTGCCTGCACGGCCATCCTCGCACATAGCACTGTCCCGAGCATCTGACACAGGGCAGGATGTGGCTTTGCATGGTAGTTTGAAATGATCAAGAAAATATATATGTACTAAAATATAAGCTGAAATTAGGATATCCGGATGGCAAATGTCAACGTACAACATGTCAGTGTTTAACAACCGGGGTGACAGGCCATTGGTTTCACAGGACTCATTGCAATAATGTCTCCCACTGTGCAGACGGCGTGGGAAAAGCAGCGCACGGATCGGCTTATAGGGAAACATACGAATGAAGGGAGCAGGGAGAAAACCAAGGGGAGTTGAGGGGAGGAGGAAAAAAAGCTCAAAAGAAAAATAAATGTGCATGTGTACCTCTTAAGTCTCACAAATCTGCAGGGATTTGTAACTCAGGAAAACCCTGAAGTGAAACACAAATCAAAAAGTGACCAAAAGCCATAACCCACATTCCTAAATAAGTTGTCTTTTCCGGTAATGAAAAAAGAATAAGACTGTAAATATACAATATCTCTCCCCGTCATTGCAGCTTCTTTCATTTCTTTCTTAAAATATTACAAAGCAAACAAATCCTGCGTTCTAATCCATTATGCGCCAGTTCCATATCTAATCAACTTGAAGCCAAAGCCATATGGGCAGCGCAAACATTAAAAAAGGTAATTCTAAGATAAGCAAAACAGGAAATTGGAGGTTGATGATGATGAAACTGATATCCGAATGGTAATCTGAGCAGTAAACTCACTAAACCCTTCCTGCATCATAAACAGAGTCTCCCGGCATGTGTTTCGTTGGGCTTCCCTGGTGATTTGGCCAGTTAGTGCAAATCATCATCTTTCTCTTTCGGACTCCCATGTCAGCAAACCGTGGCCAGGCTGCAGGATCCCAGGGCACCAGTCGCTCCCATCTGCTCCGTGAGCTCTGTGTGGTCCACCCTTCCGCCGGGCTGCCAAGGGGAAGGGGCAGATGGAGCCGCCTTGCTTCCCAGTGTCTGCGGCAAAAGCAAGTCTGCGCCTCCAGAACAGGTTCTCAACACCAGCGAGATTCATGTTTTGAGCCAGATCATTCTCGGGGGAGCTTTCCTGTGGATTGGACGTTCAGCCACACCCCTGGCTTCTACCCACTAGACACCCAGACGTGACAATCAAAAACGTCTCCCAACACTGCCCCATGTCCCCATGAGGGAGAGGCAAAGTCACTCCCAGTTGAGAACCACTGATTTAGAAAGAACTTTTGCTGGAAAGAGCTCTCATCGTGCATTTCAGATACTGTTATTTCATTAGCCAGCACGAAGGGAACGAGTTGCGACACTTAGAACTGAATGTGACCTTGTGTACAAGACTTCCCCTGGACACCCTGTTTATTTCCTCACTTCTCATGTTAACTGTTTCATATCCTGTCTCCCCTGGTAGAATATATGCAGTTCCAGGCACACAGCGGGTGTTCAAAACACATTTGTTTGATAAATGAATGGGCAGAAACCAAATTTCGAGTGGTATAAACGATGAAGAAATGCGTTGCCGCGTAACCAGGGAGCTGCGGAGAGGGGGTTCCAGGGCTCCCGGACACAGCGCCCAGCCAGGACAACGGATGAAGATGACAATGAAGATGACAACAGCAGCAATGGCCCCAGGGGCTTTGTCTTCTGCTCTGCTCCTCGCCCAGCGCATCTGTGCCCAGAGGAGGGCAATGCGGTCTCCTCCCCGCCTCTTCTCCGCGGCAGGCAGGGGAGGTTCCCGTGGCCCCAGCAGATCCCTCCCCAATAGCTCATGGGCCAAAATGGAGTCCCAGGCTCATCTCTAGATCAGTCGTTTGCAAGGGAAATGGCATGACCTAAACTGGCATAAATCAGTCAGCTTCCCTCCCCAGCTGAAGATTGGGTGCGTTCCCCAAAGAGCAGAGAGCTGAAGAGAAGCACGTGTCTGTTAACAAGGAGGAAGAGGGAGGGGTCGCCACACCAGGAGACCAAGTCTCGGAGTGGAGAGCAAGGAAAGGGTGGTCGGGCTCACCTCCAGGAACAGGGGACAGAAAGGATGAGGGACTTGTACAGGTCACGTGGCCAACAGAGTTGTGTCCTGAGCACCCCTGTCCCCTTCTGTGTCCTGCCCCTTCTGACTGCCATTCTTAGATGTCCTGCTAGCTCAGATGTCCATCCTGTGTCCTCTTCCACAGGGCCAAGGTGCCATGGTCACTACCCCTGACCTTGACCCTAAAGTAGCAACAGCTCATGGTGTTACTCTTCCCTGAGGATGTTAGGACTTTCTTGGGGTTCTCAACATTGTAAAAGTCTTTCAGAGCCAAAGGAATTAATCTCTAAGGGCCAAATGTCAGGTTAGTAGGAACAATAAAGACAAAAGAATTTGAGATGTCTGTCAAAGCACTTCTTGAAGGCCCTGCCTCCTCCACCCTTCATTAAGTCAATACGGAATCCCCACTCTGTGGCCAAGGTCTCCGATGGCCCCCTGGGCCCCATCCCTGCCTTGTTCCCACGTGTCCACAGTGCCGGGCCCACAGGAGGCATTCAATATCTTTACTGAATGAATAGACAGACTCCCTTTTCTGCTACCAAGGCCTTTGTAGTGCAGAACATCATAAGACATGGGGTATTAATTTTTCCTACTGTTACCAGTGCTTACTAGAACCCTCTGGCTGGAAGGAAGCAGGACCTGAAACCTGGGAATACCACGGAGTCCTATGGCCAAGGCCATTTCCATCCCTTGCAGATGGGCAGCAGTGCCTGCCAGGAGGCTGATACCTTGGGTCCTGGTCGTAGGCGCTGTACAGTCTCCTCCCCGTGGGCACCGAGGACCATCTGCAGAAGACGCTCCTGCTGGAAGAGGAGGACAGTGACAGAGCCTCGGCCAGTGACCAGTGAGGACCCATCCACCCAGACAAGCAGGCCTGCACTGTTCCAGCTAAAAAAGCATCCCCGGTCCCTTGGCATACGCTGCGGTCGTGTGGTGTAGGGAACGCCCGGGCTTCTGGTTTGGACCCAAGCCCACCGAGTTAGAGCTTCCTCACTCCCTGGGTGGCTTCGGGCAAGTGAGCCTCACTGATCCACAGTTTACTCATCTATAAGGTGGGGATTAGGACACTCACTTCACAGGGCTGTTGGGGCTTAACACAGGCCCTGGGCACAGGCCTGCAGTGAGCGCTCTGCCTGCCCCGCCCCTCCCGGCTTCTTTCCTAAGGGAGCATTGTCAGCACCTTCCCTGCCTCTGGACCTCCTGAACCCGGGCTGGACCCTCCTCTGCAGATGGCCTGAGCACTTGTGCCTTAGCAGGTGCCTTCCCCTTCTGTCTGAAGCCTGGGTCCATGATGACAGACCTAACCTGCCAGCCCAGTGTCTTGGCCACCTGGCCTGTGGGTTCGGCCCCCAACCTCCAGTCATTATGCAGTCATGGGGCCATGCACAGTGGACCTGGGGTGGAACTCCCTCTGTCACCTGGGACATCCAAAGGTGCCTGCCTTGTCTGAGCCAGGTACTCCTTGCTCTTCCACAATCACCTTGATCCCAGGGAAAGTCTGTCATTCAATCTAGCAAACTCCATGTCATGGGTGCGCGTGCTTTCTTAGGCCCACGTGGCTCCATCATCCTAATGCATGTGGTCCGTGAGTTGGGGTAAAGCTAAGCCCCTGTGGCTTTGGACCACAGAAGTTTATTTCTTTCTTCCAAAGAATTCCAAGTACGTAGGGCTGCTCAGCTCTGCACAATCACTCAGAAACCCAGGTCCCTTCCCCTGTGTTGCTCCCCCATCTCCTATGGCTTTCTTGTTCTCTACATGACTGAAGTTGAGTTGTCACCACGTCTGGCCTTCAGCCAGGAGAAGAAGAAAGAGCGTGGAGGAGATAAGACCTGCCTAGGGATGTCAGTCCCAGTCCTGGAAACAGCACTTACATTCCCACTCGCGTTCCATCTGCAGGAATTTGGTCCCATGACCACACCTCACTGCAAGAGATGTGATTTCATGGACAACCAGCCACTCCCTCACCCTCCTCTAGCAAACATTTCCTGAGCGCTGTGCTGGACTGCAGTCACTCTGCCCTGGTGAACTCCCGAATCCAGCAGGGAAGACAAGCGGCAGGAGCATAACTGAGGAGGACACAGATGAGTGAGCAGTGGGCTTAGCCGTGTGCACTTGGAGACGGGATCCCAGCCAGGAGCAGCCAGGAGGGGACAAGAGGAGGAAAGACAGGGTGATGGTATCTCATGGTCTTAAATCCTTATGCCTTTGAGTTTTTCTAATCCTTTGGAAAATGAGTGAAACAAACCCTGGCCATTTATGACCGTTAAAGATCTTGAACAATCTCCGTAAGAGTTAGAGATGCCATGTGTCCCAGATCATCACCCCCCTCCAGAGTGGCCCCATGGTTTGCTGACCTACTTCTTTTTTTTAGAGACAGGGTCTTGCTCTGTCACCCAGGCTGGGGTACCAGTGGTGTCATCATAGCTCACTGCAGCCTCCCACTCTGATTGATCCTCCCAGTTTAGCCTTCCGCGTAGCTAGGCACAGGTGTACACCACCTGGCTTGCAGACCTACTTTCTGTTTCCAGGAGAGACTTCTTGATTGGCAAATTTCATTGATTCAAAGCCAAAGCCATTTTCAATGAGTTTCCAAAAACTTAGAAATTGATTTAAGTGTCTCATGATTAAATAATAGTTTGGCACCATTATTATTTTCTTATTATTTCTTATTTATTAAGTAATTATTAACTTAAAATTTTGCATTTACCATTATTATTTTTCAGCTGGAGAAACCCTAGAGAAGGGTATTGGTCATGCAGCCTCATGGCCACCACGTCCTTAGCGGGCCTGTCGGTCCTCCTTCAACCCTGGACTCAGAGCTGCCCCTCAGGGACACAGCATACAGTGGACTCCCTCCTTTCCTGAGCTGAGGATCATGCAGGCAGTCTTGTCACCCCCATCTCTCATGCAGCCTCCCCCTTCTCCAGACCTTGGGGTTCACCATGGACTCAGCAGCCGGATCCCCACTACTTACCCTGTGAACTCCCAGAGCAGCTTCCCCACCTCCAGGACAGCAGGCAAACACCAACTGCTGATTTTCTTTCTGCAGCTCAACCTTACGACTCATCCATTCACTCCAAAAGATTGTTTTTAAAAAGACATTTTAAATTTAAAAGAAATATAAGGTGGTGGGATGGTCAACTGCATGTATCAACTTGGCTGGTCCGTGGTGCCCAGCTGTTTGGTCAGACACGAGTTCAGATGTTGCCGTGAAGGTATTTTTTAGATGAGATTAGCGAGTAAACCAGTGGATGTCGAGTAAAGCAGATCACCCTCCATTATGTGTGTGGGCCTTGTGAGATCAGTTGAGGGCCTTAAGAGCAGGGACTAAGGTCCCCCGAAAAAGAAGGAATCCTGCCTCCAGATTGCCTTCCGACTCGAGCTACAGGCCACTCTTCCCCGGGGCTCCAGCCTGCAGATTTTGGGCTTGCCGGTCTCCACAATCGTGTGACCTAACTCTTTAAAACATCTGTCTCTCTCTCTCTCTTTCTCTCTCTCTCTCTCTCTCTCTCTCGTGTGTGTGTGTGTGTGTGTGTGTGTGTATAATCTCTATTTCTCTGCATATATATCTCACATGTATACACACACATATATACATGATACATGTTCTATCGGTAGTATTTCTACAGAGAACCTGGCAGATAAATCAGTGTTGCTCATTGATAAATGCTTTCTTGTTCTATCCATTTAAAAAAATGTCCTCATTTTTGTCTTAGGACCCTGAGTTGGCCACCAATGAATAAAAATTATTCTCCTCTTGAGTAGCACACTAGAAATTGTTCTAAAAATTCAGTCTAGATTCAAATTCCTGGTCAACCCCATGGGCACACTCATGTTCCAGTTCAGTAAGGATAACAAAGAATACCATCCCCAACTTCAGTTGTTTGATCTACGTCGGTATCACATGATATTTATATCTCAGTGTCCCCCAAATACGTGTTTTTAAAGTTTAGCCAGAACTGAATAAACATACCCAGTTCACTTTGAAAAATTCCCCTTTGGCCACAGTCCCACAGCTGTGTGTGAACTCTGCCCACCTGAGACATGCTTTGATGCTGCAAAGAGCAGCCCTTCTGCCTTGAAGCCATGTACTAGGATGCTCCCCGCTATCCTTAGGGCTCTGGAAAGGTCCAGAGCCTGCCTGGCTCTTGGCTCTGAGCTGGCCAGACTGAATCCCACCGCATGTCCTTTCACCGTTCCCAAGATGGCAGCACTTCCCCTGCGGGCAGACGCTGCAGCTGGTGAGTTGAGAACATCCACATGTCACCATCGCCGAGTGTGTGCAGACGTGAAGTGCTTACGTGGCAAATACCAGGCCTGGCAGAACCAGGAAAATATTGCTACAGCCAAGCGGGAAATAGCATCCATTCTTCCTGTCAGCATCTACCAAGCACCTACCAAGTGCCAGGACCGCGCAAGATGCCAAGAAAACCAAACACGGCCCCAGCACTCCCAGTGGGAGGTGGGCATGAGTCCTACTTGCATTGGCTTTTTAAACAATCTCAGAGTCCTGGACACAGAGCTGGGATTCCATAAAGACGTTAAATTGTGTGTGTGAGTGGGAACAAGAGAGAGGAAGAGGGACAGTACACGAGAGAGCGAGCACCCACCAAGCCCAGGAGGAGCCAGTGAAAAACAGACCTCCGCCATTAGTTCACCCAGTGACCATCACACACGTCATTAGAGGGAAAAAAACAATTAGTTTTCCTCTCGAGTGTCAGTACAGGGGTGTTTTTCAATGTTTCAAACCCATAAACAAACAATCCCATGTGTAAAATCCCATTTCACTAAAGAATTGTCCGTCTTTATCTCAAATGCACATTTACGCTTCTTGGTGGAAAAAACCAGAAACACTAAACAGGCTTTGGTGACCGTTTCATTAAACCTGAGAGGACGCGGGAGGCTCAGCTTTCAGACTTTATCAGCGGGAAGCGGTTCCACACCCACACCCGGGTGTTATCTGATAGCATTTGCAGAGCACGGGAAATGCTTCCTACTGGCCTCTGGGCCAGGGAGGACAGCAGGAGGGTAGCTGGGGGGAAAGGAGGGCGATGGAGGAGATTTTGAGCAAGACATTGAAAATTGAGTAAAAAAATCTGGCTTCATTATCAAAGTGATACAGAATTAATAACTGCCTTCAGAGTGTTCCAAAGCGAGGGACCCTCCTTTCCGACGAAAGAGACTGTGCAAGTCCACACCAGCGAGAGTTCCCTGGTGCACTTTAGGAGCACACCGCAAGAACACTAACTGAATGACCTTTTGCCGAACCTGCCAGAACCCCTGCCCCAATTTCTTTCCACTGCTTGTTCTTTGCTTAATGTTGTGGGATCAAAACTCCATTCATAGAAACAAATAACCCCTAAGTTCAAAATGCCTTTGCAATAAGTCTCACTAACAGCATGGCTGTCCTCCTGTTCCTGACACGGTCTGTGTGCGCTACCATGGGTGTCTCTTGGCAACCTTATTCTGCCCCATGCTGTTCCAGGTGCAGGTGGAAGAGAGTTGATGTGCTCTTCAATCACTTCCCTACCAGGAAGCCACCTTTTGCTGTGTGCATAAAACCAGGATAAAGACATAGCCCCCAAAGCAACAGACTTCCTGGTCGCAGAAGACCAAAGGTGACAGAGTCAAAGTGACTTCATAAAACCCACACATGCTCTACATACATACAATAGAATCTTACTCAGCCATAAAGAGGGCTGAAGTTTCGATTCATGCCACCATGTGGATGAAGCTTGAAGCTGAGCTAAGTGAAGGAAAACGACCACAGAAGCCCATGTGTTACATGCTTGCATTCATATGAAGTACCCAGAGTAGGCAAATCCACAGAGACAGAAAGCAGACTGACGGTTTCCTGGGGCTGGTGGGAAGGAAAATGGGGAACAACTGCTTGCTAGGTGGGGGGTTTCCTTTTGGGGCGATGAAAGTGTTTTGGAACCAGACAGAGAGGTGGTTACACAACATTGTGTATCTGCTAAATGCCACTCAATTGTTCACTTTAAAATGGTTGGTCTTACGTTGCATAAATTTCACCTCAATACACACACACACACACACACACACACACATATGATTTGTAACGGGAAAAGAGGCCATGATTTTAATCTTTTGATCTCACCTGGATATCTCTTGCAAGTTGTATTTATATCTCAAAAATAAAACTCCTTTCCAATAACACAGACAGATTTCTGGATTTTGACAATAAGTTTTTGAAAAGGGTAACACCTGGTGTAGGGTCCCAATTTCCCAATCTCCATCTGCAGTTGAGTCGGACATCGAAAAGCCTTGATAAGAATAATTTGCTCAAGGGGGGACAAGGGCACGGTTCCAGGATATTTGGATATTTGGATCTCTCCTCTCTAGGAGCAACACCACCGGCTCAGAAACGGAGGCAGTAAAGGATGAACCCGTGATTTCCCGCCGTGTTCCTAAGGCAGGGCTGATTTCCCTTCAGCAGAATGCGCCGATAACAACAGCCTCCCTGGGAAGCCACACTCTACCCACCGATTTCCACATCTGCCACAGGGGTTGAATGACAGGGAGTTTCTCATTTCGGTGCTTCAAGAATGATATGGTATGTCAGATGTCACGGGACATTAAACAAAGCTGCACAGCGATGGAAATTGGTACCGTATTTATTTGGAAGTGCCAGCAGCCACTTAATTGCAATCTGCAGAAACGAGCTATTGGCTGAGAGTTATTTTTATCAGTTGGTTCCACGTTGGATTATTTGTTTCTGCCATTTCCAGCATGAGCCTCAAATACCACAGTCTGACCTCAGAGGCTGGCATCGTTTTCCAGCTGGGCTTGGGGGACCGATGATGTCTGGTGAGATGCTAAGCACAGGTCTTGCCCGGGGGACCTGCTTGTCTCACCGCTGTCGCACAGACCCCTGCCTCTACCCACCCAAAAGAGGCTCATAGCTCACACCCCTGTGTCAGATGAGGGGCCACCCCCAATGTCTACCCTGGATTATTCTAGAGCAGATTTCTCCATCTGGGCTAAGCTCAGGGCTCTGACTCCTTTACCCTTTCTCTCCAGCTACCCCCTTTGGGCTGGGTAGCACCGTAGCCAGAGGGTTAGGGTGAGAGGCCAGGAGACAGGGCTGAGGCCAGATGCAGGGCTTGGAAGGTCAAGTGCAGGTGTTAAAGTAAACAACCCGCAAGCAGAAGCTCACAGAGGGGCGGATAACCGCAGGCAAGAACCAACTTTGACCAGCTTGTCAACTACCTCTGCCACCTTACCTGAACTCTGGCAAACTACGATACCACTTACGTTGTGGTTTTAAAATTTCTCCTCCCTTGAACTCACCATGACAGTTCCGAAACAACCGCATAAAGTATGAAAATGGGAGGGAACCCAATTCTAAGCGTTACTAGCCAAATTCAGTAAAAGCCAAGCCCTTGGCCTTGTATATCCCCCCTCAATCAGTTAAGGCTACAAAAGATCTAAAACCACCTCCCCCGGCGCAGCTGCCTGCTCCCTCCCTGAGCAGACTTTCGCTTTCAGTAAAGCTTTCTCTCGTCTGGCTTATGTGTTACGTCCTGAAATTCTTTCCTGTGAGGAACACCAAGAACTTGGAAAAAACTCCCCTCAGAGGCCGGTAACAAGAGGGTGCAGGCAAGTCAAAGAAAGAAGAGAAAAATCAAGAGATCATTTTGCTGCTTCCGACCCCCCCACCCCAGGATCTGGAGAAAACTGGAAAAGGGAAGGAGGCTACATATTTTCCAGGCCTGGTGCAAAGTGAAAACCCATGGACCCTTCTTCAAAAATTATTAAGAATTTCAAGATGGCGATAAAAGAGCTTTAACCCAAGTGCTGGGCCTTTCCAGGCACGGGGCCCTGTGGGGCAGCTCAGGTCTTGGGCCCAGAGGCTGGTGAGGGACTGAGGGGTGGTGAGGAGGTTGAAATATATGAGAAACTCTAGTTATCCAAGCACACCCTGAGTTAAGGGGTCCCTCGTTCTAGGAATAGGACCTAAAATTGGATAAATTCACTTGTCTGTGTTTTAAGCCTGGACTTCCACTGATGAGAGAGGACAGGTCCGGAGAGGCTTTGTTGAGTCCAGATGGGGACAGGCTACGCTAGAGGCACCTGGAAGACCTCCCAGGGAAGAAGCCACTGTGTAAACAGCACTGAGCCCGTCCTACTGGCACAAGTCCAGCAGGAAGAGAATGTCTCCCCGTTCTCTGAAGAACAAAGTTCCTAAGGGACACAGATGGACCCCGCTTCAGTCTTGTGCCCATCCCTGAACCAGTCTCTGCTCAGGGGATAGGGGACACTGATCAACCGGATCTGAGTCACAAGCTCCATCCGCATGGCCAGGGGAGGGGCGGCACCTTGATAGACAGACAGCTCTACCAGAAGTCACCTGGAATGGGGATGGTCTCAGGGCAAGGCCAGGGGAGAAGTGGGCTGGACAGACAGAAAACAGAGCACAGAGCCAGGTGCAGCTAAGTCATAGGAAAAAAAAGAAATTCAATGCATGGGATATTGGGAATTCCTAGAGTAGGGCTGCCTTCAGGGATTGTGGGGTGCTATGGTCTCGATGTCTCCCAAAACTCATGTATTAAAACGTGATCCCCATCATGGTGGTATTGAGGTGGGGCCTTCTGGGAAGTGATTCATTCATAAGGGATCCACCCTTATGAAGGGGTTAGTGCCTTGTAACAGGGCCCGAGGGAGCCAGCTTAGGCCCTTTTCGCTCTTCTACTCTTCTGTCGTCTGGGGACACAGCATTTGTCCCCTCCGAAGGATACAGCAAGAAGGTGCCGTCTTAGAGCAAACACCAGGCCCTCACCAGACATCAAACCTGCCAGCACCTTAACCCTGGACTCCAGCCTCCAGACCTGTAAGAAATGAATTTCTTTACCAATTACCCAGTCTCTGTGGCTATTTTCCACAAACCCCTCCCTCAACCACATGCAAAGAAAGAGCCTCCCCAGACCTGCCCTGTCCCCCACTGGATGGGTGGAAGTCCAGGCTTAAAACACAGACAGATGAATTTATGTGATTTTAGGTCCTATTCCTAGAACAGGGGACCCCTTAACTCCGGGTGGCGCTTGGATAACTAGAGTTTCTTGTATATGTCAACTTCCCTGCCACCCCACAGCCTGTCACCAGTCTCATGGGCCCAAAGCCTGAGCTGTCCCGCAGGGCCCCGCACTTGGGTTAGAGCTGTTTTATCGTCAGTCTCAGATGTTTTGTTAAAGCAGCACAAACAGACTAAGATATGAGGACCCACGTATTACCACCAGAACTTCTACCTGCCTATCTGGCTAACTGTTCATCCACCTGTCCACCTGTCCAACCGTCTCTCTCTGCTTCTCCCTGCGTATCACCAAGGCTCGCAGGCCCTGAAGCCAAATGATTGGGGTTCAGGTCTGGATTCCATAATTTATAGCTGTGTGGCATTTGGCAACTTACATAACCTCTCTGTGCCTCTGTTTCTCCGTCTGCAAAATGGGGATAATCACCTGTCTCCTGAGACTGGTGTGAAGATTAGTTGAGTGATTCCCGTGAAGCACACTCAGAACAGCGTTTGGCCCCTGGTGTCTGCCCTGTACGTGTCGGCTCTCCCTGTCATGACCGCAGAGGGGCTCTTGGCCTGTGGGTGGGGACGGGTGGAAAATAGCACAGAGAGCTCCAGACCTGCGCTATTCCATCTCAGCAAAGCTAACAGACACAGGGGGAGTCGCTCTCCCCAGTGTCCACACATAAAACCCCGGGGAAGAACTCTGGTGCCCTGACTTGGGTCACGGGCCCATCTGGGAGTCACTCCCTATGGCCAGGGGGTGGGGTACCAGGATTGACCGAACAGGCATCATGTGCCCGTAATTGTGCCTGGGAGTAGGGTATGTGCCTGCAGTCTCCAAAACAGGGGGCGGCTGTGACCAGGAGGCGCAGAGAGAGAACGCTGGCTCGACAGAGGGCGCAGAGGTGCCCCATCTACACGGCAAACCTCTGGGGGTGAGGGGGGTTCGGTGCCTTTTATGGAGCTTGTGCGTCGAAAGAGTCACAGTCAACCATCACCCTTTTGGTCAGAAAAAACATTCACGATATCTACAGGGTGGACGGTGATGGGTCCTCATTTCAGACCCATTTCCCACCATCCTCCCAGGTTCCAGAGGCTTCTGTGCCCCCACAGCTTGCATCCTTCCTGCCCCTGGAACAATGGTGGGCCCGCGAGGGGCCCTGCTGTCACTGGCTCTGCTCGTGGCGTCTCCTCTCCCGCCTGTGCTGTTACCGAGAGCTCAGCTTCATCTGGGACTGTTTCTCCCGAGGGGACTCTGTGTGGCCCGGGCTGCGGACACGGCCCTGCAGGCGTCTCTGGGCAGCGCCTCACGGATACACGAGCCAGACGACAATTCGAGGTAAGTTTTCAGATTAAGAATCACTCACCACACAGCTCAGGTAAATTTGTGTTATAAATGGCATCTCCTCTGTGCTTAAAGTTTCCACTTCTTGCAGGATAACTTTCTCCCACTCAGAGTCTTAGAGGGAGAAAAAACGTCCTTGTCTCCTGAGTCCCCTGTTCACAGAGGGTGCTGCCTTTGGCGGGGAGTCTTAACTTTATGCAGGGGTCTGAGTTCCAGGTCCCCTGTCCTCACGGGGTGTTAAACTGGGTCCTAAGACCTGCGTCACGGGGCTCCACCCGGCCGCTCTGGCTTTCTGATAGCTCGCTCCCTGCAATCTGCCTCTGGTTTTCTCCGTGTTTCTAGCTCTGGGACTTCCTCTTTCTGTCACTTACGACCTTTCCGTGCTTTAGTTATCCAGCTTTCCCAGACATTCGTACCCAGAGCTGTTCCGTGTCAGCGTGGCCACCGTGTTGTCAAAGCCAGAAGTCCACTGTGGACACTCAGCAAAATCCTGCCAAAATTCACAACAGCGGAGAAACGTACCAGTGACCCGTCATCCCAGAGAGAACGAGGTTTCTCACGTAAGTGGTGAGGTTGCCCGTCAGCCCCACAGTTCCCCAGCTGTTTGAAAGACAAAGCAGAGACCGTGACATCTTTTCCCATTTGACTCATGAGTTTGTCCCCGTCCACAGCCTGGTGTCACTGTCGTTAGCAAGGACTGATTGCCACCCTAGATGGTGATTACGCACCACACATTAGATTCTGTGGTGAGCACTTTACGTGCATTGTCTCCTTTGATTTTCATTACAATTCTGGGCAGTAACAACAGTGTCATCATTCACACTTTATAAATGCTGAACCCGGCCGAGTACGGTGGCTCACGTCCATAATCCCAGCACTTTGGGAGGCCAAGGTGGGAGAATCACTTGAGATCAGGAGTTCGAGACCAGCCTGAGCAATATAGCAAGACCCTGTCACTATATAAATTTAAATTTAAAAAAAAATAAAATAAAATAATTGCAGAACTTGTGTAATCCAGAGTTAAATATTAATATGTTGGCTACGTGACCCCGGCTAGTAAGTAGGTGTGCTGGGACTGGACTCAGTTCATTCGGACTTCAAAGTCTGCTTATTTCCAGTAAGAAAAAAAAAAAAAGCAAGGTGACAAAGTAGATGGAAAATGCTGGACCTCTTCTGACTTAAATTTCCTTGGCACGCACAGAATCTATGCTGTGAGAACACAGCAATCTGGCTCACTGACTTCAGGTCCCACCCCAGCCCACCCCCACCTCCTCCTTTTGGCTCAGAATTGCGTTAACATTTTTGGAAGCTTACCCTGGCTCACTCCCAGCATGAACGCCTTTGCTCTGCCCTGGATTCAAATTGCTCTGGCCCACGGGTCCGATGTGTTGCTACAACGGGACACCTGAGGCTGAGTGATTTATAAATAAAATTATTTGGGTCAGGGTGCTGCAGGGTGTCTAAGAAGCACAGCGCCAGCATGTGCTTCTGGTGAGGGCCTCAGGCTGCCTCCACTCCTGGCAGAAGGTGAAGGGGAGGTGATGGGTGCAGGCATCACATGGAGGGGCAGAGAGAGAGAGAGAGGGAGGGAGGGAGAGAGAGGAGGTGGTGCCAGGCTCTTCTTAACAGCCAGCTCTCGCGGGAGCTACTAGAGCGAGAACTCACCCATTACCATGAGGACAGCACCAAGCCACTCATGAGGGATCCTCCCCACTAGCCCCACCTGCAACCTTGGGAATCCAGTTCCAGCATGAGGTCTGGAGGGTCAAATATCCAAACTATAGCAGCTCCTCGCTAGAAACTTCACAAAACAATGAATATTCATAAAGCTCCATCATCTTCCCCAGTCTCCCACCCCCTTCCCAAGCCCAGGTCTAGCCAAGAGCAAACCGCGGGCTCTGTGTCTGCGCCAGCAGGTGCGCTGGGTCTTGGGCACGCCCTGGCCCGTGTCCACGCACAGGCGCCTCTTCCCCGGCACAGACACAGAATTGAGCCTGCCTTCCAGAGATCGCAGTCCAGGGATAGCCCGATGTCAGGGTCAGATTCCACCGTCCTTCTCCCCGGTGAAGGAGTGGGCTTTATATCATGCCAGGCTAGAGGCCAGTCGGATCAAGGGAGACCTCCAGGGTGCCTGTCTGGGAAATTTTAGGAAGTTGGATGAAGGAGGGGAGAAAGGAGACACAAAAAGTCATCATGAAGATCGGTGAGTGCCCCAGAGAGTTAGACACTTGACCAGTGTGCGTGTGCACGCACGAGGACGCTGTCCTCCTGTTGGCCTTTGTCACTCAGCCCTCTCCTTTCTAATAACTTTCACCTTTTCTGGCTTTTTCCCCCCTCCAGAGCTTTATGCCTCCCCTCGCTGATGTCCCAGATCTGAATGTGAAAGAAAGACACGTGGACATTTCTCCTCCACCTTCTCCGAGTCGGGCCCCTGCACCTCCCACACAGCTGACAACTGACAGAGGCACACGTCGTTGCTCGTCGGCGAGCGGAGACCAGTGGCATTTGAAAAGGTTATTTCTCTTACAGTAAACTGCATAGCCCAGGGACGGTTGCCTTGTGAGCGTCTTTATTCATGAATCCTCACTCTTCTTCCCGGGATTGATGGGTGACAGCTCCTGGCTCTGGGCCTTTCTTCTATATATTTACAGTAGTCTCCCAAGTACATCCTTAATCAAAGGGGCCATGACTCGTTGACACATCTTTGGAATATTACTGAGTAACTCATTAAAATGTTAATAGCTTCTGTCCAGATGTATTGATCTCGATGTCAACTATTCTTGGAATAATAAATAAAGTTGATTTTAAAATTTTTATCTTTCAACTATGCTGAGTGATAAGTGTCTGGAGGGGAAATAAGTGACCTTGGAGGCCTCCAGCGAAACAGGGATCAAATAAAGAATGTTCTAGTAAGCTCCATGATGAAAAATATTACAGCAGGCAGAGTTAAGCTCAAACTCAATACAGAGAAGGGGAAAACACCCCAAATCCACAGACTGTGTTTTTTTTTTCCAGGATGTTTTTAAGTCAATCAATCAACAACAACCACTAAGAATCAATAACTTGCAAACATCTCCAGGCTCCCTGAAGTGTTCCTAGCAGTGGGAGCATCGGCAACCCCACATTGTGAGGAGCCAGCATTCCGGGAGTGCTTTGAGGACAATGTCCAGGGTGGGCTTCTTCTTGCTTCCAGCCACCTGCCCCTTGCTTGCTGGCTTCTGTCACCCTCACCTTTCTACCTTTCTGATCCTTGAAGATGTCAAGGCCACACCTCACTGGCCTCTTGCCCTGCCCAGAAGGTTCTTCCAGCCTCAGCTGTCCGCAGGGCTGTGGTGGGCTGGCTCCTTCCTGCCCTTCGGCTCCCCACCCACCCGCCACTGCTGGAGAGGCTTCTGGACTTCCCACCCCGACACAGCTCCAGACGCCCCAACCCTGCCCTCCCCAACTCAGACCTGCTGTATGTTTACACCACACGTCCCTCTCTGATGTCATCAGTGCTGTTTGTCAACCTGTATGTTTATCTGTCTCCTCCCAGTAGGACGAGGACCATGTGTCTATCTTCTTTTGTCTCATCCTTCACGGCAGCCCCAGGACCTGGGTTCATGTTGGGCACAAAGCAAGCACTTAATATATACGGTTGACTAACAACAAGGAAGAGATTCCAGGATGCCCAGAGGGGTGAGGCTGGAAAGGTATCTACCAAGAAAAGCAGGGATGAGGCTGGGAAGGGACTGATGTGGAAACCCTCCCAGGAAATGTTTCTGCTCGCAGATGGGAAGGAGGAAGCGGTTTAGTTGGGTCACATATCTAGACCTCGAATTACTACCTAGAGCTCCGTTCCACGGGGCAAATCCTTTAACCGGCTCCGAGATTCAGGGTCTGAGTGCCGTGGTTTCAGGACTCGCTCAAACCCTAAGTCAACATTTCCAGAACAAACTCCTGCAATCAGAAGCGGCGAGGGCCGCTGGCACACCACATCGCTCTCAGGCCAGGGCCGAGTCCTGTTAGGAACATTATTATCATTCCTGACGATCCGCCATCCCAGCCCGGGCCGCTGTGATACCCGATCAATGGGCCCATTCAGACGGAGCTCGTTTTGCATATTATTCTTAATAAACTTTCATAGTACAAGCCATAATGGCCCTTTCAAGCTCCTGCTTTGAATGCATGTCAACAACAGAGTGCCTTTGTGTACTTACATGTAAAAATACACTGGCCACCCTGTTGATATGCAGCATATATATTTATAAATATTTATCACCAAGTCATGGCTGACATTTTCAAAATGCTGCATTTGAACTAGACCTCATTTTTTTCTGTGTCCCAAGCTGAGAGGCCAGACGAGGTTAATTAATCCAATTTTGCCTAATAATGTGCGGCGTAATGATCTCCATGCCCTGGTTTATTTGTCAAGGGGGAGGGGGTTCCGAGGAAAGGCCTCGGAGACTCAGAAAGGAGGGGTTTCCCGACTCCGGGCTTGATCTCGGGCCAGCCCAGGGTGATGGAGACATGCCCACAGCACCTTCTGGGGAAGCAGGAAAGAAAAGAAGCCAGTTGAAAATGAGATCCAGGGTCTGGACGTGGTTATCCCTCGGGAGGGGATAACCCATCCCCTCTCCCTGCCCAGGCTCTTGGGAGACGCTCCGATTACTCAGGAACAACACTGGAAACGCTCTCTGGAGGACAGACCGGGATGCCTTGTTCTCAGTGCTGTGGTCGGTACGAGAACACTAGCAAAACAAGTATCGGATCTGACGAGGACTGGCCAAGAGAAATACCTGGTCTTTAAAAAGGGACGAAGTCTGCGATGCCAACGGTTTGACCTCTTGGTTGGTTGGTTTCACAAACCACCAGGCACTGAAGGCTCCTTGGCAAATCTGATCTCGCTCACTTATTCCAACAATGCTTCCCATTTTGTGCATTTTAACTCAGATTCAGACTCATCTTCTAACTCTTGAAGATAAGAGGCATCTACACTGGACAATATTTTGAAAGGAGGTCTTTAAGCCATAGCTAGATGCCCTGAACTTAACACCCTAGCTTGGCTACACCCAGCTCCAATGTGGGTCTCAGCTTTGGCTCAGAATAATGGGTTTCACTCCCTTCCCTGCCACGGCTCTTGCTGTGTTAGGAATCCTGCTCTCCACCCTCGGGGGCCTCCCGGATTGTGGAACAGGCCTCACAAATGACTGCTCAAAGCTCACCCTGCCTTGTCACCCCTGGGCTTGTCACCGGCCAGCTCCCTGGGGACAGGAGCTTTTCTACCCCACACTGCTTTCAACCCTACACTCACACCCACCCTCTTGTCTCTTCATTAAGCAAAACTGGGCTTCCAAATCCCAACCTGCCAGTGCCGTTTAATGCTGATTCAAACAAAACCTCAGTAACAAAATGAATTTACTTTTTCAAAAAAGTCAGGTACAGGCCCGAATCAGTTTAGATTTTAAACTACTTTTTCTTTGGGTCACCTGTGTGCCACGGAGGCTGGTCAGCACCTGACGCTTACTGCTAATGGCGTTTGAGTCTCAGTGGCGTTACTCAATCCACCCTCGCCACATGGCTTGGTGTCCAGTGGGCATTCATGGTACCCATGATCACTTCCTCATACCATACGACCAGAAACCTGGGGAAAAACCCCAGCTTGCTGCCTAAAAGCTGCATGACCTTGGGCAGATTAGCTAACCTGTCTAAGCCATAATTTCTTCAACTATGAAACAGGGATAATGAACTTACTCTCCAGGGTGGTCATGAGCACTAAATAAGAAATTTGAGAAAGCATCTAACACATGGCCAGGCCATAGTAAGTTCTCAACAAATCTCTGTTGAATCAGTGACTGATGAAATGAAATCTAAAAACGCATTTGTTTCTGTTATTTTTAAACGGGGTTAAATAATACCTGGATAGCTCCAGCAGCTAAGCCTTCAAACCCCTAGAGCTAAAGAGTTTGTGTGAACAGTGAAGGTACCCAACATTGTTTAAGCAAATGCTCCCCCTGAACCCCATGGTGCCTTATTTATGCTCTCGGACATATACCTTATCCCTGGACCATCCTACTGGGGGAATCGCCCTGATTTCATGTGTAATTAATGCTCCATGTGTGGTTCATCCTCATAAGCCCTAAGCACTTAATAAATATGTATTAATTGTTATTTGAGTGGGCTTATGTATTGGACATGCGTAATGTACCCCTCTGAGTCTCTCAGTCTCCCCTCCCCTTCCCCTGGGCCCTCCACTGCTGGTTCTGCCTTCATTGCAGACCAACTTCCTTGGGCCCCTGTGGTTCTACTGCCTGAAACCAACCAGCTCCACGCCCAGAGTCTCTGGCTCCTCCTGGCCGTGGGATCTGGCTCTTACTGGCTGTAGAAGGAGCCAAATGAGGCCACCGATGGTACAAGGGAGTCAAGTTCCCAATGGGAACTTGGGCCAATGGGAAGTGGGAGATTGGAGGAAGCCAAGCAGATAAAAGTCTTCTCCCTTTCTCCCTCCCATGCACTCCTCTTCAACACAGTACTGCATACAGCCCATCTGGAGACATCCCACGGAGCAGACAGTCCACCTGCCAAGCAGCTACCTCTGTCTGCACACTTGTCGCAGCACCCCGTCCTCCTTGCCTGAGTCCCGCTTGCCCTCACTCTTACTGCCCAGAGATTGCACCTCCCAATAAAGCATTGGCACTTAATCCTTGCCTCAGGATCTGTTTTCTAGGGAACTTGGGCCAAGACAGGTCATTTGAAAGATGCACAAGCCAAAGAACAGGGAGGAAATGGCTTTCTGAATTGAGACTATGGATGAGACAGAGGCCAGGATTGCTAATAAGCCCATTTGGTGTATTTCCTCAACTGCTTGATTAACATGATCGTACCTCCTTGGAGCCTTAGTCATCAGAAAACAGGGGCATCAAGTTGTGGGCCTCATGTGCTAGCTCAGTGGCCCCCAATGGTTTTGGCACCAGGCACTGGTTTCATAGAAGATAATTTTTTCACGGACCGGGAGAGGGGATGGTTTCAGGATGATTCAAGCTCATTACATTTATTGTGTGCAGTCAAATCTCTCTGCTGATGATAATCTGCATTTGCAGCCACTCCCCAGCGATAGCATCTCTGCCTCAGCTCCAGCTCAGATCATCAGGCATTAGATTCTCATAAGGAGGAGCAGCCTACATCCCTCATGTGCGCAGTTTACAGTAGGGTTCTAACTCCTATGAGAATCTAATGCTGCTGCTGATCTGACATGAGGCTTATGTCATGATGCTCGTGATGGGGAGCGGCTGTAAATACAGATTAAGCTTCTCTTGTTCACCCAACGCTCACCTCCTGCTGTGCGGCCCAGTTCCTAATAGGACATGGTACCAGTCTGTGGGCCAGGGGTTGGGGACTACGGTGCCAGCTCACCTCCCCTGAACCCCAGCTCAGCCCAACCTGGTAGTCCTGCTCCCAGCACTGTTGTGCCGGGGGGACTGTGTCCTCTTTAGCAGCTTGCAAACTCCAGCCAAGTAAACCCAAGCAAGGGCAGAGTATCAGAGCAGACTCTCTCCTTAGTCTTGTGCTATATTTTAACAGTGCAGATATGATCACACAGGAAAGAGATTTTCTCTCGTGTAATGATGACAACGTGGCAGCCCAAACACAGATGAGCGAGGTAGACAGGCAGAAGACCTTGCCCTCGGGGACACCTGCTTACTCTCAGGTCTGCTGATCTATGACAGGGAGCTCAACCTAGTCCTGTCCATAGGAGAAAGTTCTCGTGGGCACAAGCCCAGCCGTGTCCTTCTTGATGAGGTCCCACTTATCACCCACGAAAAGAGGGAAGAACATGGCTCCTTTTGAAGGATCCTAATTGAGGGCTCTCATGAGTAAATCATCAATGAAATCCACAAACAGGTAGTTACTTTAATATTTAAAGCAGTAACACACACCTTAGATTTGTATAGCATCCTGCTGTTTTCAAAATTCTTTTCCAGCTAGCGCGCAGTTTGATTACAACTGCAAAAGCTACAAATCTCTGTGGCACCCTTGAATTAAGGTGACCATATGAAATTGCCAATTTTGTGAGTCAAAATGGTTGAATATCAGGAGTTTCATATGGTTCACTATATTAGACAGCTGATGTCCAATTTCCAGGGGAAAGGCAGCAAGAGTAATCCAGGGGCCTGGAGAAGGGGAGGACTGGCAGAAGAGCTGCAGAAAGAGGAAGAAAGAACAAGAAATGAGCATTAAATCAAATTGTCCCGACAATGGCCACTTTTCCTAGGAAGAAGAATTTAGTGTGGTTTTGAGGTTTGGAATGTGACCTGCATTCTTTTAACAAAAGAATCTTATCTTACAGTTAACACAGTTAAAAGTAGGTTTCTAACAAGTATTTGCTGACTGATAAATGAACACAGAAGTTAACAAAAGAGTGTTCCCAGCACCCCAAAGTGAAAGAACAGAGAGTGAAAATGTGACTTGTCTAAACAATGGCAGAGCTTAAGCAACTGTGATTTCCAATACGGAATAATTTGTCAGGTGACCTTGAATGAGAATGGTAACCCTTTTTTGTTGCTATGAAAAAGGAGGATAATATCTATTCCATGCAGGGCAGGGCTGAAGGAGAGTCAATGAGATTGATCACCGGGACTTTGAGGAAGGAAGACAGTATAATAAATACTAATTATAATAACCATTCCTGGCTTCTTAGAAAAATGCCTTTCAAAAAAGGAAGGAAGGAAAGAAAAATCCCTCCAAAAGAGAGCCCCTGGGGACAGCCTTGGTGCGTCATGCCTGTGTGCTGGTCTGGATGAATCCAAAGGGAAGGAGGTTTGGTGACAGTTCACGACAGCGGGAATAGGCAGAAAACCTTACAATTTTTTCCTTGCTCTTACATAAATTAATTTAAAGTTTCAATTGTCAAATTATCGCAGTTTTAGATTATGATATGTGGGGCCAAGGCTTGCAGGTAATTACACATTTCTTCACTTTATTTATGTAAATGCTAAACATAAACATTTAAAATGTAACAGTCATAAATTAATTAGCCTCATATAATAATGTTATATATACAATGCCGGATATTTCACCGGCACCTCTGGCCCCCAGCAGATGGCTACATCCTCGAGTGAATTACTTCAGCTCTCTACGGCGTCACACTCCAATCTTACGTCCTGTGACACTCTGTAGTGTCCTCTGGAAACAAATGGGGAATGTTGGGAACAAGTTGCCTGAAGTTTCAAGACGGATTTACCAACCCTTAGCCCTTCCCCTCTCGGCTCTCTGCTCCCTCCTTGCTTCTGCTGAACACGCACACCGTTCACAGTGTGCTTTACAGTGTTTCCAGCCCAAACAGAGCACGGTCCGCGGGGAAGGGGCTGATTGGTTTAGTTTGCGGGCGGCCCCGTGAGGGGTGGTAATTGACACTTGAACGATGACACGTTGCATTCCTTCATATCGCAGCGGTAATTGAACACACGTGAAGCCCCCTGCACTGGTGACCCTGGAGTGTGCCACACACCTGGAAGTAGTGAGCTTCAATTAATGTGTCACCGCCACTAATAGCGGCTACCAGTGAGAACCAGCAGCCGGCTGCCACAGCCCAGCGGCTGCGGAACAGAGCGGAGAACGATGCCGCGTGAACCCCAGCCCAGCTGCCCTGGACCAGCCTGTAAAATCTAGGTTTTCCAGGAAAACTTATTTGCTTTTAATTACTCGAATTAATTTGACCTAATGGATTTATTCATCTCTCACTTGAGGAGTTTTTATTGCATTAAAATAGCAAAATAGTCAACTAAAGGGAGATGGCAAAGACCCAGCTAGGTTTTTGTGATAACACTTTTAATATGAAAAACAGATGAGAAATTGAATAGATATGAATATGAAAACCGGGACTGAAACCGAGGAAATGCGAAAAGACTATGATGAATTCCACTTACTCAGTCTTTCCTTCGTCCCCAAGTATTTGTGCACCACGGTGCGATGGTGCAGGGACACTACAGACTCACAGACTCAGGGGTGAACGCACACGACGTGGGACAAGTGTCCTGAGACAGAGGTTGGGGCCATACAGGGAGCCCATAACAGCCTTAGCCGCGGCCTCTCTTCCTCTGCAATCTCAGGAGGCCTCCTGGAGGAAGCAATCTAAGCTTAAGGAGGAGCAGGTGTGAGCCAGAGAAAGCGAAGGGAGAGGGAGGGGTGCTCAGGCAGAGACCAGCACGGCAAAGACTGGAGAGAACGGGAAATAACTGGGGGGAGGGGTGCGCAGGGAAAGCAGAGCCCGCTAGCCTGGGTCAGGAGCTAGAACTTTCGGTTCAGAGTCTAGGTACACTTTTCCATAACCAATAGCCATTCTCTTACACACACACACACACACAATATTAGAATTCAAAAAAGCTACAATTTTGGCATATTCCTGGAGAAAATAAAGGAAAATTGATACAGGCATTTTATACCTGACAAATTTCAAAAATTAATTAAAACCTTGCAGCACTGACAGAAGGAGTGGAAATACACCAAAGCCAAAGGCCAACAACGCTATTCCACGAAGTTAGAAGGCCTGGTTCTCCCTGACCACGCCCCTCCCCCTGTATCATTTTGTCCGGTCGCTCTGTCCAAGCCACTGGCTGGCTGGGACGCAGGAGGTTGCTGTGGGTCTCTGGGCCATGGGCTTCCCCTGTAAAGTGAGGGTCACAACAGGTACCGTGCACTTGAGTATTTTGTTGGCCTCCAGGGAGAGCAGGGGCCCTCCAGGACCCCCAGTGGTCCCTCCGTGACCCACTCCTGCCTTCAAGGCCCGTAGGGAGGGAGGCCTCTTCTGTACAGCGGGACAAATCCAGGCTTCCCTAGACATCAAGGTATTGTAGGGCACTTCTGGTTAAATCTAGCAGCTGGAATGACACGTGTTTATCTCTGCACTCTCCTCGAATCCCATTAAAATAACAGTAAAGGCAGAAAAACCAATGAATACACCTACAAGGACAAATAGTCAGGAGAAGAAGCAGTAGAAGATAAGAAAATTAATAACATTTGGAAAGGACTGGAGTGAACTAATGGTCTCTGACTTAGCAGGAGGGAGAAAGAGGATCCCTACCTGGTGGAGTGAGGTGGAGGAGGCGAGTCCTTAAGAAACAGCATTATTCCTGCCACAGAACCACAGAAAGGCTCAGCAATTAGGGGCACTGGGTATTCAACTTGGATGTCCGTCCCTCCAGATCCCATGTTGAAGTCTGATCCCCAGTGTTGTTGGTGGGGCCTAGTGGAAGGTGCTTGAGTCATGGGAGCAAATCCCTCATGAATGACAGTGCCCTCTCCAGGGTAATAGTTCTCACTCTATTAGTTCATGGGAGAGCTGGTTGTTTAAAAGAGCCTGGCACCACATCCTCTGACACACCTGCCTTCAGCCTTGACTGGAAGCCCCTGAAACCCTCACCAGAAGCAGATGCTGGTACCATGCTTCTTGTACGGCTTGCAGAACTGTGAGCCAAACACACCTCTTTCTATATAAATTACCCAGTCTCGGGTATTCCTTTACAGCCGTGCAAACGGACTAAGGCAGTGAGGGGAACTGTCGAGCTGAATACAGGAGGCTTGGTTGAAAGATTGTGCAGGAACAGTCGGAACCACAGGCCCCTCCTGTGGTGCACGTTTGTTGTTCTGCGTCCTGAGTGGGGTGCCACTCATCTGCTCTCTGAACGTCTGCTCCTTGCCCACCCCTTCAGAGTACTAGAAGTTTCCTCTCTCGCCAGTTGAACCAGAGAGACTCCGGGCGCTGGATTCGAATGAGAACGGAAAAATGGAAAGCATGCTCCTCTCTAATCCCCACGCCCTCTGATGGCACTGGAGAGTATGGTGCAGCCTTGGAGAACTGCGGAACATAAGCTGTACCCAAACTAGTTTGACCCCTTTCAAAACTGGTGAACTGTCTGCTCTTCTCACATCTGTCTCCACGTGTTGACACGCACCGGAGCCTTTTCTTACCCTCTGAAGGAGACAGGCCTTCTGATTAGGGGCTCACAGAAAAAAGGAACACAAGAGGGCCGAGGAGAGGGGAGGACCCAACAGAGATCTACCATCTCCCAGTCTTCTGGGCTGGTTGGAGCCTCAGCAGAGACGCATGCTGAGGTTCTGTGAGACCCTGAGCACGGGCAGTGTGCCATCGAGGCCTCATGTTATTAATCAAAGGATTTGCTGTCCTTCCCTGCAGGAGGATCATACTTCTTCCTCCCGTTGGCAATGGACTTGGCCGCTTTACTTTCTTGGCCAATGAAATGTGAGTGGAAGTGATGTGTGGCACTTCTGGGCTGACACTTTGGGAGACTTTGCTTTGTTAGGCCATGGCCATTTGCTCCTTTTTTCCCCTCTGCCATGAGACCAGCTTGTCCTGGATGGAAGCTGGGTCCTAGATCTTCAGTTTTGGGCCCAGGAAGGGAATGACATGGAGCAGAGTGAAGAAGGTGTGCACAAGAAGCTAGCCTCTATTGTTGTAGGTCTCTACCATTTCAGGGGGTGCTTGTTACCACAGCACAGCAGGAGCAAACACTGACTGATGCAGCCGCAGTGACAGCTGCAGCCAGGACTGGTGGCAGAGGCCCTCTCTGTCTCCCGCATGGATGGACACCCTGCCCGGCTTCTGAGTCAGCTGTCTGGGCTGCCCCTGAACACGGCACCCTTGACCTGGGACCACCACCTTCCCAGGGGACATGAGGAAGCCCCTACGCCTAGTGGACCGTGGGCCACAGATGAGTACAAGGAGGCCAGAGTGGGAGGGCACCAACAGAGTATCTCCTTCGGGGAACCGGGGAATCCCAACGGTGCCCCAGGACTTCGCAAGGCCTGGAGGTGCTGAGTAGGAAGGTGAACAGTGAATGACCCAGTAGAAAATGGGTCACCGATTGTGCCAATTATTAAGCTTTGTTCTCGACTCTGAACCTACCTTTACGCCATGCTTTTTGATGCTGGGACAGGGCTCCGTGGATGACATTTCTCCTTTACCACGTGGCTCTGTCAGGCTCTGCCAACGGGAGAGTGCCAGGCTCGGAGAAGGGCTGGGACAGGTGCCTTCCTCTCTGCCACTCCTGTCGGCACTGCGTCAGCACACGCCCTTCATCGCTGCTGCAGCAGCTGGTTCCTGCGTCTTTGACAC
The DNA here is from genome assembly GCA_963575035.1 of Avahi laniger. Lineage (NCBI taxonomy): Eukaryota > Metazoa > Chordata > Mammalia > Primates > Indriidae > Avahi > Avahi laniger. Next base: position 29,829 of record CAUYSK010089099.1, read on the forward strand.
TCCCAGACCAGCTCCATTGTGTCCCCTCGGAGGAACCGGCACCAGCCAGACAGTGACCCCTCCTCAGGGGTCCTGGCTCCTATTCCGCAGGTGTCTCCTCCAAGCGTCTGTCTTGGTGAGCCCTCCCTGTCCTGCTGTCCTGCCTGGACCCGCCTGGTACAGTAACACTGATCCTACCTGTACTCACAGTGGGGAAGGGTGGGACACCTCAGAAACATGGACAGTCACCCCAAAAAGGGAGACTTCTGTCCTCAGCCCCGTGAGCCTAGAGAACTTGCCGAGCAGCCGTTACGTGCTCCCAATTGTACAGAGGTGCGGAAGACGCAGGGTGTTTAAAATACGGTCCAGCCCTCCAGGGTGCGGTTGGGAGGCAGGGCTCTGGAACGCAGCATGCGGGTCCAGGGAAGGAACAGATTAGGAAAGCAGAATAGTCAGAAAGACCAAGGCTTCTTTCCCCCAGGCTGCTCAGGCCAACCCAGCCACTCCCAGGGTCCTCAAGGTAGACAGAGGTGTCAAACACAACCTACTCAATTTCCTGATAGAGAAGCAAGGCTACAGAGAGTTTATCCCTTTTCCAAGGTCACAGAGCAAATTAAAAATGGCCACGGGCTACATCATATTTCCAGGACTGGCCATTTTTTTTTCAATAAGAGCAGCAACAAGAATGGCTAAAATGCATAGGATGGACAATCTCGAGTGTTGTCAAAGATTAGAGCAACTAGAATTCTCATGTTACTAGTAGAAGATCTAAATTGTTACAACTATGTTGCAAATCATGTGGTAGTATCTGCTAAAGCTGCCTACATATGATTTGTGACCCACCAATTCCAATCCTGGGTGCACCAGGGATGTCCGGAAAGTATCCAGCCATTGTTAACATGACGAGAACGGGTTGCGCGATATCGATGTGACCTCGCAACCAAGAAGAATGGACTAGAATGTGCATAGGTGCACAATGACTTCACTGTACTAGTCAGTGGGGCGCTGGACGCCGTTGAGTGAGCATGTGCTCTGTGTGGTCGTCGCATTCAAAATGACTGAGCAAGTAGAACAACAAATCTGCATCAGATTTTGCATTAAACTTGAATGTTACGTTCCTCCACGGAAACAATTCGGATGACTCAGAAGGCTTTTGGGGACAATGCAATGAGTGCAGCGCAAATAACAGTGTGGCACAAACGCTTCAAAGATGATTGAGAATCTGTTGAGAGTGATCCACGTTCCAGAAGGCCTGCAACAAGCAGAACACCTGAGAATGTTGAACGGGTTAGGATGAAATGTACGGGTTAGGATAAGAGATGCTGGGAGAACTGTGTGAGGTCCCAACGTGCCTCTGTTGAAGGGCACTGAGGCGTCATTGTCCCATGTACAACATTTCTTGCATCTTGTCTCTTCTTCAATAAATGTCTCTATTTTTCCTATTACATGCTTGGATATTTTCCAGACAGACCTTGTATACCAGAGGATGTAAGTCTTGTGTGCACCAACAGACACGTACAGGGAGGTTTATAGCAGCTTTATTCACAATAGCCTGAAACAGGAAACAACCCAAATGTCCATTCACAGTTGAAAGAATTTTTTAAATTGTCTCATATTCATATTATGAAATAGAACATAGCAGTGAAAAAGGACAAACTATTTCTATAGGCAATAACATCTCACAGGCATGAGGTTGAGCAAAAGAAGCCATACCCCCAAAGATTACGTACTAGGTGATTCCATTTACGTGAAGTTCAAAAACGGGCAAAACTGATCTACGGTGAGAGAGGTCAGAATAGTATAATAGTTACTTTTCAGGATGTTATTGATAGTGAATGGGTGAGAGAACCTACGGGAGTGCTAGAAATGCTCTATATCTTAATCAGAGTGGTAGTTACAGAGAAATATGCAAACAGATATTTGCCCAGTTACGTGCTTAATATACGTGCACTTCACTGTATGTAATATATATTATACCTTAATTAAAAAAGGGGGGGAGAAAAAAGAAATTGCTTAGGCATCCCTGTCCTTATTTGGGTTCTCCTGGAGGAAGACCCTGAGACCGGGATTGGAGGCACATGATTTATTATTTTGGAGGTATAAAAGCACTCATAGGATGCAGGGGTGAAATATGGGGAAGATAAAAGATGCACTGTTAAACCAGCTAGCGTGGCTGCTAACTAGGCTTAACCTCACCGGGAAACTTTGAGAAACTTGGAGAACAAATGTCTCAGAATTAGCAAGGGGTGAGGGAGCTGGGGTATTTATGCACCTGGAGCGTCAGCGATTGAGGGTACCTGGGGAGGGGTGTACATTTCCTGGTACTTCTGGCCCGAAGGCCACTGGGGCTGGGGAGCTCTCGGGAGCTGGAAGTCAGCCAGAGCACAGAGAAGGGGCACAGAGCTGGGGTGGGGGAGCGCTGACAGCGTCTGCCGCACGCTCATATGACAGGAGTCGCACTTGTAGCACCCATTGGTTAAGAGAATTGACTACGACACAAAGTTAACTCTGAGTTCCAAAATGGTCTTGAAATAAATGTGTATTTAATGCCATCAGCATCTACACACATTTGAAAACCAGAGATGCTGATGTGTTTGCAAGAAATATTCATTTAGACTCACAGAGCTGTGGAATAACCCCAGGACCTTGTTGGTGGGGGGTGGATCTTTGGCCTCCAGGACTCATTGTATCAACTACTAGCGCTCTTCCCATCCTGGAAAGGACTGGCTGCCCCCCAGGCCACAGCCGTTAGGGCTGGGGATGGCGGTGGGGGAGCCCATTCGATGGTTTGGGAACTCCGTAAATCCGTCTTATGCACCTGAAGGTAAAGTCCCATTTTGGTATTATCAAAGTCTAAATTAAATGGTACCCAATACAGTTAAAGCTAGACTGGTGGGGAGGAGAAAAATTGCTCATTATATATTTGCTGCTAAGCTCATTGGTACAGAACTGTTACTTCCTGTCCCCAGCAGAACCTGCCAGCGCAAAGGCCAGGGCCACCATCTTTAACAACAGCTGTTGTTCTGTGCTCAGGTTCTCTTGTCTGGCGGTGTGGACACCGGAATCATGCTCCCCTGTGCTCTCTGCAGCACTGGGAAAACCTGAATCCTCCGTGCATGGGAAGTTCTGACCCAGTGTGCGGGGCACTGATGACCTGCCCAAGCGCAGAAAGGCTGAATTTTGCAGGGTCAGGAAACACACTTGTGCAGTGAGTATGAGATCCCCCTGACACCCTGGGTCGCAGGAAAAGGTGGATTTTCTTTATTCTATAACTGAAATTGACTCTCAAGGCCCCACTTCTGCTGGTGGTAGCATATACCTGTATTAATCTTGCCAAGTCAAGGAAAATTTCAGCTATTTGTCATTTAAAGCACAGTTCCTTTGAAGTGACTTTTCAGATAATTCATGGCTGTCAGGACAGTTCCCGGAGTCTCCCCTCCCTGTCTGCCCACTCTGGTCACCCCCTTTCTTGGCGTCGGTGATGCCCCACCAAGCTGTTCTTGCAGGATCTGGCTTCCAATCCACCCACAGCCTATGCCATGGGGTCCCCTCACCCCCTAACTTGGGGACCCGATGGCTGGCATTGTGAGCATCCCCCTCCCAGGCACCCAGAGATGCTCACCTCCACCCCTGCCCCACCAGGGCCATCTAGGACCCCATCTAGGGCCAGGCTCATGGTCTTCTCTCTTGTCCTCCCCCAAATCCTGGGGGCTTCGGGGTTTCGTCTTAATGAAAAGGCCATTCCCCAATGCCTGGCTTTGTGGACCTAACGTGACCCTGGAGGAGGGGCCCCACAGTTTGACTGTGTGCACGTGGGTGACACATGCAAGGCCTGGATCCATCCATCATCCAACAAAATTCAATTTTAAAACTGCTTAGGTCTCCTCTCTCTAATAAGTCTTGTGCTGTGCTTGTCATGTCAAAAGACAGCCGCGTCCCCGGTGCCTATTTTGTCTGTCAGAGAGTCTTTCTCCTTCTTCTCCCTGACGCTCTACCCCTGTGCCGGAAAAGTGAAGGGGATTTCTCTTTGCGATGTCTAATCAGATGCAGAAATAGGAGAGAAGTCTTGAACCCAGGGGAGAGCAAGGCTGGACATGCAAGTTAAATAAGGTGGGAGAGAATATCTATGAAAGGAAGGGAGAAAAGGAAAACAGAAAAGGCCAGTCACGGGTGACAAGCAGAGAAGCTGAAGAAAGAACCAAAGGAGAGGGAAAGAGCTGACACACAGGTACCTGGGGGTGGCAGTTGGGACAGATGAGCCTTCGGGTCCCCCATCTTTGGGAGTCCACCAGGTGAAAGGATGTTGGCCCTGCCGAAGCTCAGAGCCGTGGGGATGCCTGGCCCAGGTCTGTGGTCCCCGACTCACCCAGCCCTGTCTCCCTTCCAGCTGCCGTCACTGCCCCACTTCCCAGCTGGAGCAGCCCATGGAGGGTGCCTGCCATGCCACCCGCACTCAGCCCCATCGCGGCCCCCCCAAGGGTGAAGACCGAGCACAGCTCCCAAAGGTGACAGCCACAGCAGCTCTGGCACCAGGTCAGGCCTGAGCCAGCCTAGATGTTTCCAGCCACCACTGGGGACTAGCCTGGAAGGTCAGGGCACACGCTGCCCAGGAGGGACAGAGGATGGAGCCAGAGAGAAACTGCCCGCCCTGCCTTCCACCCACAGCTCCAAGCAGTGGTGGTTAAGTGCAGCTTCCTCTGAGCTGTGCCAATGACCATGTGGCCCTGATGTTCTGAGAGGCTGTGGCCAGCTGAGTAGAGCCCCACCTTGTAACCGCTTCCCTCCTTTTTCGTCTCACTTTCCTCCTTTCCTCGCTCTGGCTTCCCTGGGATTGCACCACCCCCACCCCAAAAATGACCAGCCCCTAAACCTTGCTGCAGGCTGTTTTCCAGGACACCAGGCTAGCCTCCCCTCTGCACAAAGCGCCCGTCCGCAGAGCGCCGAGAGGCTGCGTTCTGCAAATCACTCTCATTAGTTTTCTGAAATGTGTTAGAGGCGTAGTTATTTGTGCTCGCTTCCTGGGGCTGCTGTAACATATTACCACGAACTGGGTGGCTTAAAACAACAGAAATGTGTTCTCCCATACATTTTGGGAGGCCAGAAGTCTGGCAGCCAGGTGCTGGCAGGGACACGCGCCCTCCCAAAACTCTGGGGGACAATCCTTCCTTGCCTCCTCTGGCTTCTGGTAGCTACTGGCGCTCCTTGGCGCTCCTTGGCGCCCCTTGGCTTGTGGCCGCACCGCTCGTCTTTGCCTTGTGTTCATTCACATCACCTCTCATCTCCCCGTCTGCCTAATCCCCCTCAGCCTCCGCTCATGAGGACACTTGCGATGCCATTTGGGGCCCGCCCGGGTAATACAGGGTGACCTCTCACCTCAGGATCCTGAACTTAATCACGTCTGTCATGTCTTTTTTCTAAATAAGGTCACATGCACAGGCTCCGGGGATTAGGATGTGGACAGATCTTTTGGGGGCCCATTTTCAACCTACCACGCCATCCTCACACTCCTGGCTGAAACGTACAGCAGAGAAAGAGAAAGGAAAAAGATCAAGTGAAATCTGACTTCACCACCAAACAATTCTGCGGAGAGAGGCGCGAGCGGGAGAAGTGCTAACGTTCCCGTTCCTAGTGCCTCCTGAGGCGCAGGGGGATCCGACCTTCAATCTTCATATCAACGTGTGCTATTTCTTCCTTGACAGAAACAAAAACGAAGAATCCAGCATTGCTGAGTGGAACAGCGCACAGGCGGAAGAGCTGGGACTGGCTGGGTGTCCCTGGCGTGGCTTGGGGTGATGAGACCCACCCAGCCTTCCCCAGCCTCCCACCAGCTCATTTTGGCTGCCTTGGGCCAAAGGGCCCCCAACCCCGCCAAAGCTGGAGTGGAACTGTCAGTGCCCCCATTTAAAACCCATTTGTTAAATGCTCATAAATCACACCCTTAGAAAACTCACTCCTCACTATAACTTGGCAGAGAAAAACTCTGTTCAGCAATTTAAATAAATGTGAGTGTGGAGTAGGTTGCTTGTGTTTTCAGCAGGGGGTCACATGGAGATGGTTTTGCGTTGTATTCTTTCAGTGTTAATAAAACCGGGAATAATTATAGGCATTTCTCCCAACATACAAGTCTCTATTGTCGGATTACGCAAGTGGCCACTGAACACTAAGTGTGGTTTCAGGGGAGCCAGAAAGGTTCATAATCCCCAAGGGCTCCCCTGCTGACCCCGCAAAGCGACTGGGCTAAAGTCCCCAATTCTACAACTAGAGCATCCTTCCTTTGGGTCAGCACCTGATCAAAACATTAATATTGCTGGAAGGAGTCGCCTTTTTTTTTTTGAGACAGAGTCTTGCTCTGTCGCCCTGGGTAGAGTGTAGTGGCGTCATCGTAGCTCACTGCAACCTCAAACTCCTGGGCTCAGGCGATCTTCCTGCCTCAGCCTCCTGAGTAGCTGGGACTA